>VWZY01013422.1:371791-418205 GCA_013399075.1 Chloroceryle aenea | reverse complement strand
AAACAAAACCAAACCCAACAAACACAAGAAAAACAAACAGAACCCCCCCCAACAAAGAAGAGGAAGAGAAATACTACGAATTTCCCCTCCTTCTGCTTCTCTTACCCAGGAAAGGGAGCTAGGCAACTGCACCTAAATAAAGAGACTTACTCCCCTTTAATCCTCCTACCCCCAACCCTTCAAAACAAATCATTGCAAAAGTTATTTTAAAGCAGCATACTTTAAATGTAATGACAGGGAAAAAATAATCCTATGTTAGTCTATCAAAACCCCTTTGAGGACTTGTTCTAGGATGAAATACAATAAGCTGAAAACAGAAGGTTAAGTCTCTTCACCTCTGTCATTTAACAAGTCAGAGAAGGTAGCCAGAGCTGGACTTTAAAGTCAAGGTTCTACCTACTAGACACTTAAGTGACGCTTGCTGGTGTATCTCACCTCACGCTAGTACCTGTCCAGCTTCAAATCCTAACAAGCATTAAAAGTTAGGTGACTAAAATAAATCCCCCCAATGAAAAAATATTTGAGTAAACAAGACACCCAAATATCTAGAAGGTGAGACACATATAAAAACCCCTAATAAACCTTTAATTCGAGTTTGTTTCATTGATTGGTTTTTCGTTGTTGTTTTTACAGGACAGGGTGACAAATTACAACAAACATCTGATTTTTCTCAAATGTTCAGGTATTATACACATTCCCATCTGTCTTGCAGGAAGGGATATTGGTCAACTTAACAGTTTATGGTAAAATAAGATGCATAATAGTACATATTACAATAATAAAATGTACAGTGTTTACAAGAAATAGAAGCAAGATAGATGCATTTGCATCGAGGCGACCTTTTAAAATGCCACAACTATTTTTACATTCACTCTTGCAATAGGTCACAAGACAGGGTCACTAAGGTCAGGTTAACAAATTACTATGATGCACATCAAATACAACAAAATTAGTTTATATACATATATAATACATATACATGTATATTATACATATACATATATGTATATAGTAAAACTCATCAAAATCTACCAGACCCAGCACAATCTACTTACCCATCAAAAATATGTACTTGTCCTTGGTAAGTAGAATTCTGCATGGCTGATTATATATTATATATACTCATTCATTAGCATCTGAGACATAAAACTGAGGATTTAAAATTTTTTTCAGTTAACAAAACTCTCCAATAATAAACATGGTGCCCACAAAAGCACAAAGGTAAGGCACAATAGGATTTTGTTGCAGAATAGTGTGCATCATGTTTACTTAACCATAAGAAATAACGTGCATTATTTGTGCAAGTTCATGCTGCAAATCTATCGTATCTACAAAGTAAAGTGAGTTTCAATAAAATCTGTGGGACTGGTATGCTTCCAGTCTCACCTCCTACAGGATATTCAGCTGGATAATTAGTTAAAATTTCTGTAGGAGTAGGGATTAGTAAAGCCAATAGTCTTAGATTTGCAACTAAACTTCTCGGCAACAATTTTGTACTCCTGGGTGAATGTTAGTAAATATACAAGACCCGAATCACAAGATTTACTGTGAGCTGTACTTCTAGTTTGTATCAGCCAAAATTGTTGCAAGGAAGTATGTACCTTAAAAAAATTTTAAACACGTAAAGGGTTCAGTAAAACAAGTTATAATGTATTGGGAAAGTCACTCAATCCCAATGGTATTTTGTCACAGTCCTGGCAATTGTAATAATAAATACAGCTTTTCACAAAGTATTTTTCCAGTATCTGCCAATTGCTTCTTTATTGCTCACAAATTTGAAGTCATTACAATTGTTATCAGACCTTTCACACAAAATCAGTTAGGTATTTTAATATAAAACCTATAAAAGATATTTAACCGTTATCTAACACTTTACGGTATTTGGCCTCTTATCACGGTACAGCCAAAACCATATAAAACATTAGGTTTCGAATAAAATAGGAAGCTTATTCACTGCTTCAATGCAGACACCCTCACAGAACACAACCATTTTTGCCACCACCAGCATTTACATTTATATACAAAACCCAGTACATCCGCATTGTTTCCTTCCCCTCAGGCTTATATACAACCACTAATGCCAGATTAACTTTTCCCATACCCTAGCTGCAGAAAAAATTCTTATACAGCAACAAAAAACCTAATATTGACTGAATTATTTTTTTAACTTACCATCAGGAACTGTAGGTTGTTTTTTTTACAAAATACCCACAAGATTATTTCACAGGAAACTATGGAAATACATGAAGTCATCTTTTCTCCATGCTTTTGTATTATCAAAAACACTTCTTGGTGCAAAAATACAGTCACCACATCTGCAAATGTATAATGAATTCGGTATTCCTCATGCAAAACTTAAATGCATTGGGTTACTATAGCCCCAGAAAACTTCCTGAAGCAATTTTCTTTCTTTTTTTTTTGTCTTCTCAGTATTACTGCCTCATTGCTAAGTCCCTTTGGAAACAAGATTTCTGGAACGTTCAAAACTTTTATTTAATTCATTAAAGTATTACATACAAAAAGCACTAAAAAAGGAAGACGGCAGCCGAACAGGAAAATTCCTGTTGCAAGTAACAGTCCTAGGAGCTGTAGAAAGTCTTCTCAGGAACTTCCCTGAGAATTAGTTGTGCCTGTCCGAAGACGCAGGTGTGACATAGAGTTCATGTGTTTGTTTGATGGCTTCAGTGGAGTGTTACAAGTAAGAGCCTGGGGAAAACGGTGATGATACCGGTCTAGTCGCAGGTATTTTACTGTTACCAGCTTTCCTATGAGGCAAAGAAACAGGAAAAAAGAAACTTTCTAGTTCGGTATGACAACATTTTGCTTCAGGATGCAATATACACAAACACATCATTACACTGAAATTAGTTTACCAGGTGATGAGGACTAAAAAGATCCATTTTTTGTTACAGTTCAATATTTCAGATACAAAACATTTCACCATTTAAAAAAAACTCCAACAGTACCCATCTTCTGTCATTTCTAACCACCTTTTGTTACAACCCCCCGTTCCTTACCATCAAACCAAGAGCCATGTAATGCCTTGAAAGCTTTTCCAGCATACTCTGGGGAGAGACACTTGACATACACACAACCCTGAAATAAGAAAGAATTGGTTGGTTTGGGTTGGTTTTTTTGTTTGTTTATTTTCAAATCTAACGGACAAAGATAAAATATTAAAATGTTACTGGAAAGACACTCACCTCACGTGAATTTTTGTCAACAGCAATATGAACAATTCCATCATTATCACTACATTTCTCCAAGATTGCTTCTTGAATTGCTAGATGCCAGTGATCACCTATTTCCCTACACAAACAATAGAAGATTTAATTAAGCTCCACGTTTTAAACATTCACAGCAATCTCAGCCTTCCTCACCGAGTTTGGTTTCTCTTACTTGATATAGTTTTCTGTTCAATGTCTTTGGGACCTATTTTAGTACTTCAGCTATTGAATATTCAACAAACTGGGTCCTAGGGTCCACTTAAGGAAATTCAGCCCTAAAAATCAAAAGGAATAATCTGAACTAGGGGGTGTGGGGTGGGGGTGCTGTTGTCCACCCTTCCAGCAGCCTGCCATCACCCTCCTGCCCCAAACTGCAAGCAGTCATAAATCCATCCTCCCCCACCTGCTCAGACAGGCTGGACGTTGTTCCAGTGAGACCACTCCTGGGCTGGTCCTACTGCAGAGGAAGATGGTAGCGTAAAGGCCTCTGTCCCTTTACTGTATCACCTCTTCCAGCAGTCACAGAAGCAACATTACATGTCAGGTGTTTGGCTCTTTAGCTATTCAGACACTGCTCATGACTGAGAACTATTTGCTGTCCCAAAGCATCAAATTGCATTCGTCCCATAGGGTACTGATAGAACATGGCAATCTAGATCCAGAAATAGAAGTTCAAGTCAGATTGCAGTTTTGTGGCCTTTTCACTACAAGTATTTTATTGTCAAGACTAACAAATCTTTAGGTACATCTTTAGAGAAGATGGAAATCTATGTACTTCTATGAAAATACTGCAGGAACTATCTGGTCCTAATAAAATAAATTTAAGTAGAGGAAAAACAATTTCAACAGCCTTAATACACCCTTAAGGCTGCCTGAATATTCTTTACAGAAAAAAAACAAAACAAAACATGAATTTACTCTTTCAATAATGCTTTCAAGAGCTTTGGGTAGTTTAAAAGTTCTCTACCTAAGGCCAAAATTACTGAACTATTTCGCCTACCTTCTTCCTCACTGAAAAAAATGGGGGTGGAAAATGTACATAGGGAAGTTAATTGGTCAGGCATGTTACTTAAATCGGTTGAGCAGGACACTAATACAACAGCTGAGGGGCAACACAGAACGTCAGATTTGTTTCTGTTATTTGACATTGATTGGATTGGTTAGAGGATCACAATTTCCACTCGGTACCCCTTGCAAAGGCAGACCATACACGGGACAAGCAAACAAAAGTAGGAGAGGACAAGGATGCAGAGAGGATCCAAACGAAGGTCCTAACGGGATAGATTTTCTGATGGAAAAAAACGACAATTTAAAACCCTGCAAAAGTTAAGATGATTGCACCCTCTCAGGCTGTAAGAAAAAAAAAAAAAAAGGGTTGCAAGAGCCAGGACCTGTAAAGGTCCTCTCTAACCCAAACTATTCTATGATTCTATGAAATCTTGACTCTGGTGTATTCCCTCCCAGCCAGGACTTATGTCCAGGTTTTCTTGAGAAGAATGCTGTCATCAGCAGAAAGCCAGCTACCATAAGAAGAGATCATAATGTTACAGACAATCATCTTTTACACCATGTGTTCCTTCTAAATACTGAAGTCACTGCATAACTCCCAAGTGTTCACTTCCTGTCTGTAAATCAAGCAGAACTGCATTCTCAGTCTAGTCTGCTGTTTGGGTTCTGCAAGACCTGAGACATGAAACATCTTGAATTATCATCAATGAACGAGGATTTCCCATAATGAAACAGGCTGCCGAGGGCAATGACTTGCCCTTCCCTGACCCTGCACGTGCATGTTCCATGAGCTGTCAGTATGAGTCTTGCAGGAATGCTACCCACGCTTTGTGAACCATTCTTTTTACTAATTTTGGAGTAGATGGCTAAAATGGGCTTATCCAAGTGGTGCTCAGACTGATATTTTAAAAGCCATGTTTGAGTCTGGCATAGTAAACACCTAGAACATATACTCAATTTGAAGTCTCCCACTGTGGTCTGAGGGTTCACAATGTCTAGGTAAGTTTTCTGACTTTTGGCAGTAGAAAGATGATTATTTACTGTGTTAGCATTGATAAATGAGGATTCTCAGGTCAAGAGAAAAGATTTCTATTATGGATGGATGCTTTTACCAGGTACTGGAATATTACTAACAAGTACTTAATCATTTATTACGAATATGTGATAGCTTGGCTTAGAGAGCAGCTAAAATCCAATTTTGTTAAACGTACTGTTTTGATATTTGATATGGGTGCAAGGTATTTGCCAATCTAATCACATACATTGGCACATTGTGTGTTTCAGGTGGTCAGTGGAGGCATTCATCCCTTTTAGATCTGGGACAAGAAGTTAAACCTCCTTCCTCTTTTCACACCTGCAGTTGAATAATGTACCTTGTCTTGCACTGAGGGTTTTGTGTGGTTTAAGATTACTCCAAGGGTATAATAAAAAGTACTTCCTTAAGCAGTAGTCCTCTGCAAGACAGCTCATAGAAGAGGAATGGACTGGGACATGCAATAGGGAATTGGGTGAAGCACCCCACTTGAACTATAACCCAGCAGTCCAGTAATAGAGCTAGGTCAACTTCCAAAAGATAAAGTCTACAAAAAGTTGATGTACAACAGTTGTCTGGACACAGACACTAAAGAGAAGTATCAAAAGACAAAAAATCCTAGTCTATAAACATGTGGGGTTTTTAGTGCACTTGATGGGGAGAGACTGGGTCAATACTGAAAAACACCAAAGTTTACAGCAAAGATACAGCCTACAGAGACAAAAAAACCCCAACACCTCCTCATGTTACTAGTTCCTTTAACAGCAGACATTTTGAACAGCTAACATTTTGAAAGAAGAAAGTAACCAACACAGCATAACAATATATTACAGTGAAACTTCAGGAATGGGTTTATTTCAGTACTGCTCAGGCTAACAGACCAATACAGCTCATGAAGTCTTCATTGTAGCACAGACAATAACAACATTGATCTCACCCCAAATTCTCAGCAAATCTCGTATTTTATTTCATCCTCTTACAGGAGTATTAATTTGCCTCAAGAACAATGCCAAAAACATTAGTCCTGCTCACCCTTCTACAACCTGAAAGTTATGAAAGAAGCCGTATTTGGGACCTCTGCCCATGATGGTCAGTAAGTCTTAACCCCATTGAGGAAAAGCGGTTTTTGAGAGTACTTTGTGCTAGGGATAATGCTGTCCTCAGCTAAATTAGCTAACAGCTTTCCAATTAAATAAGGCAAGGAACTAAAGTAATTAAGTGCAGCTAGAAACAGAAGTGCAACAGATCTAAAGAAATATATCCAAACTTTGCAATCACTCATGTCCATACTCCAGTGTCCGCTCCTCCTCCCTGTTATTTATTCCCTGTCCTAATCAACAGCTTTTGTTTTCCACTAAATTTCTCACATTCTTCAGTCTCAGTTAGCATCTCACTTTTACTCTGTAAGGCAGTATAGCATCTTCATTTTTCCCTTACAGAAGCACATCAGGGAATAAAGAACTTCAGAGGAGTTGAAGACCTTGTATCTCTCTTGCACTGGACAAATCAGGATTCAAAGGTTAGAAACGGTTAGCTGACATGACCTGTGTATTGTGCTCAACTGCTAACATGATCTAGGGAATATAACAGGATAGTGAAGTGGATGAAGCTTTAAAAGACTAGAAAGAAAAATAAATGGTTGTTCTTCCTTAACTCTTGGCATATGAAACAAGGCTTACTTGATCATACATGGTACATACTCTTCTGTCTTGAGCATTAGAAGCCAGTGTTCTGCACCGATTTAAAACCTGCCCTCTAGAAAAGTCTATTTGCTTCAAAACTAGGTAGTCACACTGCCATGAAGCAATAAATGATTTAAATTCAGCCTTTTAAAAGTGCAAACTGAGCAAACTTTGTTAGTCTACTCCAGAATACTTAACAATACTTCAGAAACTTACAGTCTGTTGTTAGGACACAAGTCTCCCATCAGCTGATATAACTGAACATTTACAAAATAAATTAACAGGGAAATATCAGTCATTGCTCCAGGTAGTTTAACTAAATGCCACACTCTTCAAGGATCTGAGGAAAGAAATGGACCCTTTGAAAAGGCACCAGAAATACAGATAGGTAACTGCTTTTACTTACATAACTGGATCAAACATATTGCGAATCTTCAGACATGGTGTCAAGCTGTTTGGTGGTGAATTTCTTCTATCTAGGTGAAATGCTACAAATTAAAATTAATAGTATTTATTGACAGATGTAACACCATCTAGTTAACAGTTTTATACCTTAATATCTTTTTGCTTTTAGTCAAAATACTACTTTTGTCATAGATGAAAAACCTTCAAATAAGTTCCCCACACTCTTCTACGGCACTGAAGAAAATGTACCATACTTAAGAGAATTTTTTTAGATTTACAACTTCTGGACTTAAGATAATTCACTCTTATATCTAGGCCACAGTACATGGAAGGAATTCAGAGTATTTTTAAAAATACCATATAGTTGAAGAGAAAGTATTTGAATTACAGCTTCATGAAAAGACAAATATTCTTAACATCTGGAGCAAATTTGTTGGAGCTGCAGGTTAACCAGTCAGTTTTAATTGCCTGATGAATTTTCATTTATTACACTTTTGGGACAATTTACTACATATCTGACTAAGAAATGGGGGGATGCTTAGATAGGTGTTGCATTGCAGTAACAACTGTCAAGGAACACTCTACAAGGATGACACCTTTGTAAACCTAAATGCTCTACACATATGATCAGAAGCTTGCAAAGCTCTAAAATGAAATATACCAGAGGATAAAGCAGATTTAAGAAAAATGGAAATTAAAAATAGCAGAGTAACTCTTCTAAAACTGAACAATCTGAAGTTCTAAAATAAATAGGAACTTCTGTAATGTTCACAAGTTCTACTTGCAAGAGTTGCAACAGAAGACTGCACCACAAGAAGAGGCATAAAGGAGCCCTTCAGATAAGAAAGTTCCATGCCTTGTGAAGGGCCAACATCACAGCAACTGAAATGGAAGGGGATAATCTGGTAGAACAACTTCCAGAGCTTGAAGGAAGTTTCAAATTGAAGACTGAAGATGAGTAGATTCAAGAGTTTCAAGTGAGATTAAAAATCTCGACAAGACAAAACGATGTTCCAAACCGATGCTAATGCTTCTCCTTTGCAATCCCTAATTTGCAAAAGATTGACAGATTCAAGATGTGACATTCCAAGTGTTAGATGGCTCAGGTTTGGGCAGATGACTCTACAGGTCTGTGCTTACTGCTGACCTTTTAAAATAAAATCCTGCAAATATATCCAGAATACATGAACACTGCTGCTCTCTTGTATGTCACTAAAACAAAAAAAAAACCATGTCATGTAAAAGAAATTCACTCATGTGAAAGACTATTCAAGATGCTAATCAAGAGAAAATCCACTGCCTTCCGATATGGCATAGACTAACTTGTGCCTTATGTAAATTTCTGAGAAAAAAAAAATACCAACTAGAAATTAGAAAAGCTGACTTCCAAACCTTATATGGAGCCTACCATAAAAGTTCCCCATATAACCAAAAGTGTTCTTATTAGAATATACACAGAGTCCCAATTGGCCTTATCTGTAACAATTCTGTTTGTTTTTTCCTTGGGAAGAGATTTCTAAATATGCTGGTGACACTGCATCTGAGCTGCCTATAGTTTAAGGACAAGTCCTTTTTCAATAGCACATGGTTTTGTAAAGTTTTTTGCCCTCAATTAAAAATTATACATAGGGTATAAAATAAAAACTTTACAGAACTAAGCAACATTGAAAAATAAATGGACTTACCTCACTCATGTAGGTTGGCTCCAGCAGATCAAGGGAGAGTGAAATGTCACCAGCATATTGTACACTGGGGCACCACACCATACTGGAGAAGGTGATCTGGGGTGGCCTAGTCATGGACCTGGACCTGAAAAGGTGTGGGGTTGAGGAAATTGTGCCGATTGTTGATAGCTAGGTTTATTCAGCACGTGGTTTTAATCCAAGGATAAAGAATGGTGAGGTTATTTGCAGAGACCTTACACCCAGAGGATCAACATTTCTGCAAGCTGTTTATAACCTCCAAAAAACCCCTCATACTGTTGCTTAAGGCAGCAGCAGCACCACTGACCTATGCAAAAGTAACTAAATGGGGAATTCACACTTTAGTATAGATACCTAGAAAACCAAGCTTTGCCTGCTTCAGTTTCTACAAATCTTGAAGTCCTTTTGATTGGAAGACCTCAGGTGCTTGCAGAGGTGACTTCAGCCAGAGCACACCACCGGCACAAAACTAACCTACTACCAATTTAATGTAACATCATACTAGTAGAGCAAGTGTGCCAAGAACAATGCAGCATATGAAAATAAAGATGAATTTTGCTCTCTCAAAAATGTTTCACAGTCACAGTAAACTACAATAAAGTTCTGCAAATTAGATGGAACTTAAGTATAAGGAAAAAAAAAGACCACAGAAATCGTTGAGGCACAGAATTAGTGCTAGCACAGAAATTAGCATTAAATTGTATACCAGAAATGGGACAAAATGGGGAGGCTAGGGAAGGCACAGACAAGTTAAAAATACTGTTGTACCTACAGAGAAAAATTCAAAGTAATGTAGTTAACGGATGCCTCGAACTTCATTGCACATCTATAACAATTAATTCTCCTCCCCCAAAACAGCAAGTTTAACTAACAAACTCGTTCAGATTACTGTACTGATTATTAAAAAATTTACTCTGTTGTGGAGCATACAAAACATTCTCCTCACAATAAGGGCATAGGCAGACAGTTTTGCGGGACAACAGCCTAAGCTACATCACAACTGACTAAGCACCTCACACGCCATTTCTCTTCCTAAACAGTCTTAACGGGAAGACTTGTAAGGTGAAATCAGAAAGCAGAAGCACAACTTTATGCAATACATAACTGAAAAGAAAATTTTTAGGACTTTGATAAATTCCCCTTGGGACTAGTAAGCACTTTCAAGAAAAGGAAGCCACTTTTTATTTCAATCATAATGTACTTTTATTAGCTTAAAGTGAATATGACTGTATTACTCCAGATTCCAAGAACAGCAGTAGCTAGAAGCATGCACTTTCAATGTCCTCTTTGTGACTGGAGTATGATGAAGGAAGTGGCTATGAAAGTACTTACAAGACAGCCCAATGGATCTTTAGATGTGGATTTGATGCACATAAGGTTGAAGACTTGCATCAAATATAGGTAATCGTGTTTCTGAAGAACAGATTCATTCATGTTACAGATTGCTAGTTTATTAAGTACTAACCCTTCTTATCAAAAAGATAAAACATTTATTTGAAAATGATGAAGTTATGTGCTTTCATACAACACTAGGTTCTTCACTAAACAGGAAAGATACTGCAATCAAAATTCTACCAGATGTCATTGAGATGGAAATATGGTTGACTTGTAGTTTATTACAGTTAAATTCAGCTATAGAAGACCAGTGTGGGATGGATACAGCATTTCACAAGCATACAAACCAGGTTCGGTTTTTTTTCAGTGATTAAGAACAGAGCTCTTTCTAAAAACACAAAAACAAACAAAAAAGCCACCACCAGAAAAACAGAGAGAAAGGATTATATTCTCACAAGCTGGGGGAGAAGGGGTGTCATTCACACAAGGTAACAGGTTATCTTCCGTACTGGAGGATGAAATATCACCCTAGATGTGGTACTTCAAAGAACCTCCTCATCACCGCCTATCTCATTTCCCGAGCTGTCAAGGTACTTTAGCTATTGCTTTTAGCTTAGCTACACTGGAGCTCTGCCTACCTATTTTTCTTTAGAGTTCCAGTTATCAAAGCCATGAAAGGACAATAGTATCTGTTCTTTCAAAAGAAAGCTGAACACACCAGACAAGTATTTTTTCACATTGATCTAATTAAATTACATTTTGGCATGATCAAGATTGTTTGCCAAAGGACAATTCTCTTGTCAACTGTTTTCAAAACCTCACTCATACTCATCCATCATCCTATGATGAGCTCAGCTCATTGTTTTCAAAGTAAGTACAGACTTACCCAGTAAAAAGTAAAAGTCTGTCAAACTGTCAAAACACAGGCTGCACCACAGAGGACCGGACAAAATGCCCCAGTGATGTTTAAACTCTAGATGCTAGCAGACAGTAGAGACTAGATGTGCAAGCATACTACAGGTCCCATGTTTAAAACACATGCTATTATCTACCAACATCCTAGTGCACACTGACAGGTCAAGAAGCCTCCTTCAATTGCACATACTCTAGGTATTGTGCTCTGCTACAGAGTACCACCAGATCTCAGAACCTTATAAAAATTGTGACCTTGAAATTTATTCACAAGATTCAAAACCAAGAATTCATTCTGATTTCATATGTACAGAGTTCATTTTAGGATCTAGCAGTCTTGAGGAGTGTCCAGATTTATGAATTTCTTTATTATTAAAACATCAAAACCAATTCCAGTTGATTTATACTTTCAAAAATGAAGAAAGCTCTGCAAACATATGTAGAACTCCTAACTCCAGAAAGAAACAGCTGTGTAAGAAGTATGAGACTTGCACAATGGAACTCTCTCCAAAAGTCATGAAAACAAGGAACACAAAAATCAAGAGAGCCTTTGCATGTGAAAATTGCCTTTGCCTGCTGACTATCAAGACCTACAGATAGCCCAAGTGATCTATGCCATTTCAGCCACCCCTATTCCTCTGCCCTTCTGTTAGGGCCAGAGTATGCGATTTCACTGAAGGAACTGAAACAAGATAGATCCTTCTATTACCCTAATCAACAGAAGCCTAGAGCCTTAAGTACATACTCTACAAGACATACAGCTAAGTCACCTCTGAGAGATAAAAGTTATTCTGCCCACATTAACAATATGGTAAGGTAGGTATCGGATGCTCAGATTCAGATGGTACCTAACAGTAGCTACTACAGTAGCTGTCTCTCTAGGAAGTTCTGGAAACTACCATTCCGTTGAAAGTCTTGAATGCATATTTCATCTAACAAAGCAGCTCCTGAGCCTTCGCACACTGAGAAGTCTTCAAGGTGAAGGAAAATCCAGTCTGTTTTCTAATATTGGACAGAATGTTATGGAGTGATTTATATTGCAACTGCTCAGGAGAATAAAAACTACAAGCCAAAGAGCAGTAAAAGAGAAATTCCAAACTGCACTGTCATGTTTCACAGCCTGTACTGAACAAAAAACTCTGTGGAATATTCAACTTTATAATATGCATAGCTTGCAGAAAATACATTCAATTTAAATGTTTGAAAAATCAATCACAACATTATTACAGAGATGGAACAGAGACGGCTGTTGATGAAACCCACCATTTCTGCACTGCGGATACCTAATGGATCACCAGGTATTTAAAAAAAGCAGCCCTCACTTCCAATGAATTATTTAAAATGAGAAACATAACACTAAAACCAGTAGCATAACTTTGAGAAGCATATAATGATATCCCAACCTAACATTCACAAAGACAAGTAAGAAATAAGTCCTAAGCCTGCTACAACCCTCATAAGATAACATGCCAAGTATCTGCAAATGGCCCAAAATATTTGGCTTTTCAAGTTGAGAGAGAATGGTTTAGCTTTTTGCTTTGAACTTACAGAAAAGGAAAATTTAAGACTGGTAGGCTGAAAGCATACATAGAACTTAAGAAAACATGAAAGTGGCCTGGGACAAAACCAAAACATTAGCAGAACTTTTACTCAGGCAATCAAGCTTGCTACAGCTTAAATGTTGCAGGCCACAAAGAAGCTCTGTCTATCACTGGAAATAATCACATGGGCATGTGCTACTTTACATTGCACCCTCTTTTACAGGTAACAATAAAAACATTGTTTCTTACAAATAAAAATGTGTACCAGTAAAAAACACTAGTTTAACTAAGTACTAAGTACTGCATTAGTTTAACTAAGACCAAAATTATCATAGTCCAGAAGAACACAGATGAAAGTGTAGTTGCTCACCAGTGAGAATTTTTGTGGGAGACTATGAATGGCAGAAAGTCTGGTTTTTGAAGTAGGCTTTTTTCAGCATCTAGTTCAATGTCATAGAAGTAACGCAAGATACAACCTTGATAACATCTGATTTAAAACTGGAGATGCAACCATTCCCCTTCCTCCTTATCAATATAATCCAATGAGTTTATAAACTTAGATTCTGCACAGCATTTATTTCAGTTCCACTGGAGAGACAGTAGAGCTTTACAGAAGAACGCAAGGCAAGACAGACTCTTAAGGAGTCATAATACTTAAATAAAATTTCAATCAAAACTTTTACCTTCACACTCAG
Source organism: Chloroceryle aenea (assembly GCA_013399075.1). Classification (NCBI taxonomy): domain Eukaryota; kingdom Metazoa; phylum Chordata; class Aves; order Coraciiformes; family Cerylidae; genus Chloroceryle; species Chloroceryle aenea. The sequence goes on along the minus strand of VWZY01013422.1, from coordinate 404,664 downwards.
ATGTTGATAAAAATGACCATTCTTTTTTACTGTAACCCAGAACTCAAGTTCTATAAGCTTTGATTTTTAACTGACCAGTACACAAAACCACCCCAAAACCTGAAGTTTGGCATGAAGAAAGGCAGAAAGAAAAAGACGACTACTGCAGTCAGACCGCAAACCCACTGGATCCTTGCCACTTGGCTACAAGATTAAGCTGAAAAGTGACAGACCACTGCAAAATCCATGTACGACAACAGCCTGCTCTATTAAAGCAAATGCTTTACTGCTGCATCAACAGAACTTAAAATGCAAATGCAGTGTAGAAAAATATTTATGACAGAAAGGAAGCACTACTAGGACATGTTCAAAATCCACATTCTGACAATTGTGGAGTCTTTTGTCCCAGCAGCCTCCCTTTCAAAATAAATATATCTCCCTCCAAACCCAATCTTTAGGTACCTGACATAAATTAGCTCAAGACCACAAGCTTCAATTTACCTGCTGTCAATTACATTACTTCCACTAAGGCATGTCAGAACTTGACCAGAGTTGATTTTTTTTTTAATTCGTGAAAAGGAACAGGCAGCTCATATTGCCTACATGCCCTCTGCTGAATTTCTGCAGTAGCTATAACAGAAAATCTCATTTTGCTTGAAAAAAGACAGACTCTGAATGCAAAAAAAAAGAAGTCTATTGAACAACAATAGAGAAATAGCACCAACAGTTCCTAACAATACTTAAAGGTGTGAAAGAAAACAAGTCTTTCATGTCACACAACAAAATACCACTTACAAATTAGATGTGGAAATTAAAACGGTTATATTTGCAAAATATAACTAAACTTCAGTACCTTGGCCTTGCCAAACTTTTGATGGTATTACTAGAATTTTGTCACATGCTGCAGAAGGTTGCATCCATTTCCAAACGAGGAACTCAGAACCACCTATTCTTCTTGTCTCTGTGCGAACTCTTGACTCATTGGACGCAAGAAAGTCAACTGCTCTATTCCAGACTTTCCTCATTTTCCCTCTTAAAAATTGAAGCAAGAATTACAAAGTTAGCATTGCAACAGCCTGCACAGCTGACATCCAGCATGTAAGAGAAATCTGTTGGGTTCCCCCCCACACTCCTTGTGTCAATAAGAATCTCCAAAATATTACACTATGCATTCTACTGAAATTAAACTTAGTTAATTGACCAATTTATTTTTACTTCCATGCAAGGAAATGAAGGACTTCTAGTGAGCACATACCTGTCCTGAGGTGGTATTAGAGAATCACGCACATGTAAAATAGGCATGTAAGGCTGCAAGTCTTTATTTTCAGAACATGCCTCACTGTGACTCCTTAGAACATCTGAGGACATCATAAGAAAAACTGTTAACTATGCAGTACAAACATTAAAAAAATTCTGGCAATGAACAGCTACTCTGAAGATTCCTCCCATTTTCAGCAAAGTTAAGGTGGTTTAGGCATTTTCAAGCAATTTTCCTAACCACGCTGAAGGCAAAACAAGAAAACTAACTACATACAGTGCCTCCAAGTACCCCAGATAACTCTGGAATAAAGGAAGAGAGTTCTTGCAGTTATTCTTCATTGATTCTTCTAACTGTTAGCAGACAGACATCTTTGAAAATAGTGCTTTCCCTCTAATCCCAACAAAATTGTTTTGCAAAGAAAAAGAGCAGGAAAATGGTGAAAATAGAAAACCAGCTCAAATTTGTCTACCATCTCTGTACTTAGTATGATTGCCATAAGTGAAAGTAACAAGGCAATTCAAGTAAAAATGCAGCCCAAAGCAGAGCTTAAAAAACTACAAACTACTGAAAACATAGTGGCTTCAAGGAGAAAGGCAGAATTTCAGTACTCAATTATGCATTCTATTTTAGTAACAATTTCTGATCAAAATGACTAATTAAAAAAACCTCTTTTTCTACAAAAAGCCATTAAGGATAGAATTGAGAGCTAACACACATTTTAAGGTATTTTAGCCGAAGATAGCTGAAAAAAACAGATACAGAAAACAACATCTCAATTCTTCTAGTCAACAAACATCATATTTATAGTAGTTTTCAGCAGAAAGATAAAATAACATGAAGTCAATGGGAATTTTATTAAAGCCATGCTGAAGTAATTAAAAAATTACAATCTTTAAACCTAATCAAGGCTTTCTGGTATAAAGGATAGTTGTTTTTATTTAAAAAATAAAAATATATAAAACACAAGAACCACATATTTGACCAAGAACTAGCAGCACGACAACAACTAAAAAGGCAGAACACACAATTCATTAATACCATTACTTTGAAAGCTTATACAGAGTTGATAGATACAGCAGATGTGATTCAAGAAGGCATACCTATGATTTTTACCACCATATCGTACATCTGCCTTGTTTCTTCTTCCTCTTTTGCCCAGCGGTACTTCATGTAGTGCAAGACTCCCCAAACCATTGCTATACCTGCATTAAGATGTATAACACTCTTTAAACAGGATTAGAACATCAGTTATTTAACAAATCTTACAGCATATACTTCAGAAGTCGGCTGAATTAGCTCACATTTTGCAGTACTTACAATTTCAAAGCTAGTGAAATAAACATTAAAACATAAAATATTGACAGTGATTATAAACATGTCAACATCAACTCTTGAACTTTGAGGAGCAGTTACCTTTGGAAAAACTTTTTTTTTTGTTAACAGTAGCCTGGTATACCCTGACTGTTGTTTGCAATTTTACCTATGTGTGAAGAAAACCAGTAAAACAAGTCATATCAAAAAGTCACATAAACTGACAATTCAGAAACTGTTAAAAGTGCAGAGCATTCGCTAATTCATAGACAAATTACATGCTTGATTTATGCCATTCAAAACTAATTAACTTGGACTGGTTCAGTTCAGCTACAGATTTTTGTTTTGTTTTGTTGTTTTGTTTTGGTTTTTTTTCACAATAAAGTACTGCATGCTCTTTTTCTATTACTTTAAGGATTATTCCCACAAAGGACAATCTACTTAGGAAGGGCAGCAGCATAAGATGAAAATAGAAATCTTATTCCTCCTGCTATTCAGGCTGAAGGCACCACTAAACCTGTGAACTGTTAGCAAAAATAAAACAAACCACCAACAACAAAACAGCAAAGGCACTCACATACAAATTATAGTTTCATAGTTTGTTTTGTATACCAGTGATCACAAGGAAATGTTTAATACATCAAACAGACCGAGGAAAACCATTTTAGGCCAAAATGGGTGTTAATGACAGTACATCTAATACGAAAATAGTATTTTATTTTTTAAGAGGTGCTTCATATTAACTTTAATTACAGATGAGATAGTTGAGACATGGAGCAATTTTCTCAGCACGACTGATGAGAGCAGTGGTTCACTTGGATACCGAGTTTCATCTCTGCATCCCAGTTCAACCCTCCTATCACCTGTTATCAGGAAGATGGCAATCTGGGACAGTTTGCCTTTGATTCTTTTGGTTTGTTCAGAGGCTAGTGAAGAAGGTCTTGTCTGCTCATAAGCATGAGATTAAGATACTGGGGTAAACAACTAATTAAATATACAACAGGTGCATGAGATGAACTCTGCATCTTCACTATTTCTAACCAGCTACATGGCAAGGAGTAAAGTGTCTGCACTCCTTTGTGCTGTATTTTGCTGCTGCACAGTAGTCAGTGTGGTCAAGAAATAAACCTGAAAGAATTTGAAAACTAACTAGAGAACTCTCAGACTAAATGAATTAGTCTTGCTAAAGGATTAGATACATTTTTACAACTACCCTGGTTTAACCCCAGGCAGCAACTAAGTACCATGCAGCTGCTCACTCACTTCTTCCCCACCTCCAGTGGGATGGGAAGGAGAACTGGGAGAAAAAGTTAAAACCCCATGGGCTGAGATAAGAACATTTTAATATAACAACATAAAGAGACAAGAAACAACAGTAGTAACAATAATACCAATGAAGTAACATAAAAAATGAGTGATGATGCACCATGCAACTGCTCACAAGACACCTCTCCCTGCTCCCCACAGCAGCTTGCCCAAATCAGCACCTCTCCCCTCAGCCAGCCCTCCCATTATATAGGGGGCACAGCATTAGCATGGTAGTGAGCTTCCCATGAGCTAGTTTGGTTTTGCTATCCCAGCCATCACACCTCCCAGCTTCTTGGGAAAATTATCCCTATCTGAAACAAACCCAGGACAACAACATAGTCTTACAGATAAGAATTTTTGGTGACAACTACGTTGGGTATCCACCTTTTCCCCAAGACAAGGCAAATAATATTTTCTGTTATGATTCCAAAGTTCCTGGAACAGTGAAATATCCTCAAAATTAAGGCTATCATGTCTTTTTCAAGCATTTTGCTTTTTTCAAATCACTTCAACCTGGAATTTTGAAGGCCATAAGATATGCCCTTAGCAGGTAAAACACAGAGTTCCCGAAGAACGAAGGTGTTCAGCTGCCTACAGCAGCAGGTGATAGCAACCAATGTGAAAATACTGTTGGTGCAAAAGAAGTGCAAAGCAAACCACACTGTAATCAGGATACTAATAGTTTTATGGCTGAATAACAGCTTTCTCTAAACATGCTGTTTACTTTTCCCTGTGTGCTTATATAAATGCAAGTTATATTTAAAAAAAAAAAGGGTTTTTTTTTAATTAACTTACCCAAAAGCAATATTGATAATCTGTGAGTTACGTTAACAAACGCACGGCGAAAACGACACCTGAAAGACATCTTTGGACTAGTGGATTCCAGATACTTCACATCTGTCACATTAGTGACATCCGTCTCATTAGGATCATTGGTGAGACACCTATTCAAAAACACACAGTATTTGTAACAAAGGATACACTCTGTTAGAAGAACTTAAGAAATAAAGACTACTTACTTTATGCCAACATCTTCCCCACTATTCAAGATCCATTGTAATGCTGTGTTAAGTACACTTTCATATTCTGGATCTAAATTCTGTCAAAAGACAAATAGAAATTAGTAATTTTGTAAATAACCAGAAAGTAATGCCACAATAAAATTCAGATACTGCACAGATTAGTAGCCATGTTTCATTCTTCAGATTTTGTTCTCTTAGTTCACAAAGAATCTCTACATGCTATTAGCAGCTTCACCTACTAGCACTCCTTAAGTGAAGGACTGTTAGAAAAGTCAAAGCACATTCCAGCTTTCATTAACAGTTCTAACCTACAGCGAGAAATAATTATTCAGCCACTAGGTGGTGCTCATTAAAAATTTACTTCAAGTTTCAAACAAACTAGACACACACAGATGGAAATGGGACCTATAAAAGTTGTTTGGTTTTTTTTTTAAAGAATCTGGAGGAAAATCAACTTTAACTGATAATTTGCACATAGTTTGGTAGCTGTAGTCTGAGAACAGGTATTACTATACAGAAATTGATTTTTAATTAGTTTGTATCAACTGTTATAGGAGAACATGCCTTGCCATCTGAGCTAAGGCTGTGTAGTTCACCTTGCATGCTCTTTACAGGAGGGGAAAAAAAAAATAAAAAGAGAAGCTTTTATCTCCATCTTTCCTTTAAACTTCACCTAAGCACCTTAGCTGTTATTTCTAGGCCAGTTAAGAAAAGGCAGTAACTGTTTTAATTTCACTGAGAGTAAAATACTAGTTTTATCACTGAACACTGAAATTCTACAAGGGAGTTATATTTATACTCCCAAAATGAAGAACTGTAGGGTTAAATGAGACTTTACAAAGTGACAAATTTTCATATGAAATTTGAGTTTATCAAAGCTAAACCAGTTATGTTAACAAATGCCATTCTTTCAATACAATAGATAGGTAAGACCAGCAGTTATCTGGCATGAAGTTAACTTTTTCCAGTGTATTCCCACAATGCACTGGTTTTAACAGCTACAGAATACGGCCAAGCCATAAACTAGTGTTAACAGCTTCTTCAAGATGCTCCTAACATTGCCCCTTTTTGTTTATGTAAACATGTGACAAATCATAATGTTTAGAAATTTAAATATGTATAGATATATACATTTAAAAATGTATAGAAATTTAAAGTCACGTCAGCTGAGCTCCCCCCACCCCCATTCAATCAAAGAAATTTTATACTCTCAGCCTTTGAAAGCTTCAAGCAGTTTTCCACTGAAGGTACACCAGCATGGGTTAAAATAAACCCTACAGCTGTCAAGACAAGGCAAGAGTCATCTTTTATTTGGAGAGTAAAGCATGGGAGAATGACAGCAGAGTGGGATTTCATAATACTGCACACCTATCAAATGAACAAAAAGGCTTTTTGTGACCATTTCTATTTAAAGCATCAATGAATGGCATCTCCATACAGCTGCTGTCTGTCAGGCCCACTGCACAGATCCACACATCAACCTCTCCTCCCCAAATAAGGAAGACAGTATCCTTTTCTACTAAGTCTCAAAACATAGTACAATGATTTCTGGATAAGCTTCTAGATATTTGAATTTATTATTTTTGTATTGGTCAACTATCTCCATCAATTCAAGCTCTGCCCTGGTGTTTTACCTAAACTGGCACGCCACTGAAGAACTACTACCTACACTTCCACTGCAATTAAGCCAGTTCATTTCACCTTCCATCTCCCTTAAAACCCTGCTACATCCCCAAAGAAAAGACATAATATGTGTTAAAGACATCCAAACATTTCCAAGCTTTCAATACAAAGTTGATTTTTTAGTCAATACGCTAGATATGAAACCAGGCGTTACAAACGGTTACTTACACAAATCTTATAAACAACCAATAAAAAAATACCTCGTTTGCTTACTTTCAAATATGCAGCTGCCTCTTGGACAGTAAGATTTCTTTGAATAGAGCTGCCACATTCATGGTCTCCTGGTAAAATTAAAAATTTGTTTACTTTCATCTACTTATCACTGCATTATGTAAAACAAAATCTTCTAAACACAATCTTATGGTTAACAGAATCTAACAAGCAGCAGTAGCTCAATAATTCTCACAAGTTCCACCAAAAATATGGAAAAGTCTCTGCACAGATTTCTCCTTCAAATAAAGTTTAAAAAAATCTGTACAGATAATAATATGTACAAATTACATCAGTACCACCTCATGTACTGCTCAAAGCATATTTCATCAGCTAGACTGAAAGTAGAACAAAAGGGAGCATGAGAAACTAGTGAAAGGATATTACCTGTTTATGCAACCTTAAGACAGTTGCTGTACTCAACTTCTTCCAAATAATAATACATGTTTCAGAATAAATAGAAATATTTCGCACACACCAAGTTAGTTCCAGTTGCAACACACCCATAATGGTACCTCAAGCACTACAAAATTACTAACTACATTTTATATCAGTCCAAGTTATCACAATAACTCATCACCTTCATGAACATGCACAAAAAGCCAGTATGGCCTGAAACCGGTTGTTTTACCATTCTCCTAATTCTTTTGGCAAGTATGGAGAAGTCAGAAAACAAGATATTACATGCATAGTGAAACTTCACAGCCACATGCCATCATCTTCCTGATTTTCTTTGCTAAAGAGTACCCAAGTCATGCAAAAAAAAAATATTTAACATTGCACTAACAAAGTGACACAGAAAAGGAAAAGGTATCACAACTCTTTATCACTACTCTATAATTTCCAAAGAACTGTCATCAAGTGGCAAAAATAACTTTTTTTTACCAATCTTAATAAAAAAAACAATCCTCCAAAAAACACAAAATGACAAAAAGAGAGAAAAAAAAAAGGAAAAAACCAACCAACCCCAACCACCACCTTAGCACCTATGACTATGATTTTACTGTGCCAAAACATAAGAGGTAACAACAAATCCACTCTTTCACAGGCTCAGGGTTACATCTGCCTCACCTTCCTGAAGCTATGCCAAGCTGTACTGTTCCAAAAACCACAGTAAGGACAGGAAAGTTTAAGATACTCATGCGTATGCAAAATATAAACTTCTGCTTATACTCTTACAAAGTAAAGTTGGAATTACTGCACATTGAAACACCCCTTTAATGAAACAACTTGTAAGTATTAATTCCCTACACAAATGAGAACATTTGAGGCCATGGGAGGAAAAATCAGGAAACACCAGCAAGTTATGGAGTACCATCTTCATGTCTCTCCTTCACAGCCAGAAATTTGAAAGAAATAAATGTTTCTATAAAGCAGAAGTCCTGCTAAGACTGCCAAAGCAAAGCCTTGTTCAATACATTTTAAAATATTTAAGTGCACTTGGCCTTGCAAGCACATGAGCCTAACACAGATGCTATTCTCTTGTTGATTATAATGAAATAGGACCAGTGTTTTTAAGACAGGTCATAGGCTATCAGGCCTAGATCTGCTGCTGGAACTGAGCCTGTTTGCACACATAGCTTCAATTAAACACCGAGCAGAAAAGACACTACTTTAAAAGATGCTTCACTTGCTAATTAATACACATCTTCGACTTTCAAAGTGCCCAAGTCTACTGCAATGGCAGACTGACAGAGATCACTAGTGAAAATTGATGCCGCCTTCACTGAAAAACTCTTGAGTTTAGAGATCAGCACCAGAATTGTCTTCTTACAGGAGTTATATTTATGCAGTATGTAGCCAGTACACTGACTTCACAGCTTCTAGTCTCATCTTCATAAAGCAGCAGACAGCTTCATCACAGTTCTGCTTCTGAAATTTTTTCAAACTATATTCCCTCTGAACACATTTAACATTTAAAAATGTCTGCTGTTTAGGCTCTGACAATGTCTAAGGTCCATCAGTTCAAATAACCCTCATGCAATGCTGGAGGGTGGGGAGAATAAAAATCACTTTCATCTTGCCTGCCACTCTTGAAACAAGTAAGCAAATCAGAGTTATGAGTTAAAGTCCTGTACAAAAAGCTGTTGGAGATGCAGTTTCTCAGTCCAACCCATCTATTGCTGAGATCCATTTAACAGCTTCTGAGAAACTCATGAATTTGAAAGCCTGCAGAAAGTTAGGCAATTCACAAGTCAGACAGCCTTCTGTTTCATGGCAAACAGCAGGATATTCCTATATGCCATTTCAGTCACCGCTTTAGCTAATAATTCTGCAAATGAAGGCTTACTTTGAATAACTTTGGCGCAATCATTAACCACTTGGCTTGGAAACCCACTTTCCACAGTCTGTGCCAAAAATGTTTCCCAACTGTTCCACTTGAGGCCCTATGTCCAGGAATAAAACTGAAGCAGAGGCAAAGGAAAAAAAAAAACACCACCCAAAGAAAACACCACAACCAAAAAAACCCCACCAAACCACATAAACAACCCAAACACTTCACAAAGGTCTTCTGCAAGATACACCTAAGCTGTTTGTAAAAACTGTTTCTCCGTTAAAACATCTATTGTGAGGTTACACAAAACATGGAACTTTGTGCTCAAACTCATCTCCAGCACAGGTAAGTTCAATTTCAAGTGCAACCAGAGAACCATTCTACTTGACTCTGTAGGGAGGTGAGAAGAAACAAATCCCATCAAGGATCACAAAAATACTTTTTAGCTTAGTGTACTTGGACAAGCCACATAAGAAGTTGAGCTCCTCTCCTAGAAATACTAGATGTTCCTTTAGAATTGAAGCTTTAAGTCTGTTCTCAAAATTACTTTCAATAGAGTGAGAACTGCTTTTCTGTGCAGGCTACAGTATTTGAAACTGACTTGAGTTTGGGCATTTAGCTTAATTGATGAGCTGCAGCATATACAGTTAACATAGTCAGAAATTTTAAATATTTGCTCTACAATGTAAACCATTCTCTTCAAGTACCTGAACCAAAACCCAGTGGAAATCTAATACTTTAAGGAATGCATGGATTTAGCACAGACCTCCAGCTAATAGCTTGATGCAATACAGTCAACCAATACAAAAAGCAAGTAGTGTATAAACCATTTGTTTAGCAAGTTTTATGCTTACAGGTTACTTGCAGCAGGACACTAAAGTGGGTAGCTGAAGAAAAGCAGGAGCAGAAAAGTGTTGAGAGAGCAAGTAAGAATGCCTGATCTCCCAAAGGCAAATACAACAGCTCAGTAACACTGCAGAAAACCAGAACTTGCTCAGTAACAAAGTCTTTAAGCCACTAGCGGGAAACAGCACAGTATCAATTACCTGCAGAACTAAAGACTGAGAGTGATGGAACAGCAAGCCTGTGATGGCAATCAGATGCAGTAACTGACACTCAAACCTAATATTAAATAGTATCTAGAATTTTGCCAGATTTTCTTCCAGTCAAGGATTTATCAGTAAACTTTATCACATGTGGAAGTCTAATTCACCCCTGCCTCTTAAGGACCTGTGCTGTCCATTAGCCTAAAAGGAAACAGTCCAAATCAGAGAGATCACCACTCTGTGGAGAATGCTAAGCAAAAGAAACGCCTAAGTAAATACAAATTCTTCATGTACAAGAAACTAGCATCATACCCATGGGCTGTTACCAGCATAGCACCATGCTGGCTGTTTCTTGAGGATAGAGTGGTTAGGTTTATTCATGTCACAGTAAAACAAAGAGGGCTAGAAACCAAATTCTGAAGTGACCACCTTCATGGTACTCAAGACGTTGAATAAAGCTTAGCAGAACAGACTACTACTACAAGTTTCCAGCCTGCTTTTTTAATATTAATAGCTATAACATGAGCAAATGATTCATAGCCAAGTATGAAATGAGAAAAACTTTCCCAAGTATGTGACAGAAAGAACTGAAAAGCACCCCCTTTCATAAAACTGTATTCATTTTCTTCTCTCTCTTCTTCAGTGGTGCACTGTGTAAAAGATGCACACCTTTAAATCCTCCACCTCTCCAGCCACTCTCTCTGTTCAATGACTTTTAACCGGCTTCCAGATATTGTGCCAGGTCTACATTAATATGCTATCCAAAAATGGATGGCAGACTTCTTCCTCTCATACCTTAAGAAACTTGGCATTGAGGATAACTTCTGTCTAAGTACAGATGAATTTGGTCATTCTTCAGACTGTAGGAAAGATACTCTGCTGAGCAACCAGATAATCTCAATTCAGTTTCAGTTTAGGGGATCATCTAACTAGAAAGTATAGCTATATTTTTTGGAAATAAGTACTGAAGGCTCTCTTGGCCAGGAATAGACTTAGAGATTACTGCACCTTTGAAACCAGGGGAAGAAAGCAGTCATCTTGGAGCGTACAAATTCCTCTTGGAAGGCAGACAGGTAAACATTTTTCTAAGTGTACATGCACATAAGTAAGCCCCAACTAATGAAGAAAACTGACTTTTCTTCACAGATGTAGAAGTGCCAAACCCTTTTACCCAGAGAAGTACATTGTTTACTGTATGGCCACCAGAGGGCCAGATAACACAGAGAACATCAAGCCGTAACATTTTCTTTTGAGGAGAGAAATAGCATAACCCATTACTCCCCCTTCACACAAGTCAGTGCTCTACTGCACACAGCTGTGAGTCTTGTAAGCCATTCCTACACATCACAGGTTGGCCACTCCACAGGAAAAAAAATAAAAGATCCCAAAGATTTGTAGCACAAAATTAGCTACATCCATCTAGTAAGTATGAAACAGTTTGAAACAGATAGAAATGTATCAAGATGTAATTGACCCGTGAAAGGGCAATGCTGCAAGGCATTCACAGTCAGAAAGCAATAAAATGAAGGCTGAAGAAACTATTATTTTGCATGCATTCAGGTTAAAATCTTCTGAAAGAATTAGATTTCATTCTTTTACTACTCTGGGTTACATAAAAATGTAACCATGAAAAAAAATGAGGGTCTTGTCCAACCATCTCTGTTATTCACTACAAATACTGTAAATGTTCTGGAAACAAAAAGCTTCTGGGGAAAGATTACTCTTACGATTTAAAGCTACTACAGAGCTGCTCAAATTTCTCACAGATTTCCTATATAGCCCTGACATACTAAACTGCCAGCCTCATATCCGACACAGAGCTGCTTCCATGTCTTTTAATGTTGGAGAACTATCTGTAGCACCTGATAATAGTGGAAAAGCCTTCTTAGTGAAACCTGCTGTTGCAAAACAAATAGCTGACACAAAGAATGGTAAGGCTTGAAAACACAATAAACCACCCGAAAATGAGAGACTGCTTCCTAAATGCACTACAGATTAAATAAGCAAAGACAATAAATAAATGGCTTGTCATGAAATAGATTCTGCTGCAACTCACACTCACCAGGTGCCAAAATTAAAAACAGTCTTAACTTTACCATTTCCTGATTGCAGTGTGTACATATCTATGCAGTTTAAGGTTGTGTTAATTATGACTCTAGGCAACAACACTGCATTCTTTACTTTGAATATTGAATAATTATTACTAATCCTAGTCACCATCTGACTCATTGCTATATACAGCACTTTTCATTACTATATAATTAGTATAAAGTTGGACTATTTTGTCTAACAAGGCAATCTTGTTCAACCACTGCTGTTCATTAGATTAGTAACCATGCTCTGATTGTTGCAAAATATTTTGGTTTTTTTCAGACATTTCTCCACTGTAGTGAATTAACTACCTTAAAAGAAATGCACATTCCTCTCTACATACAGCATATTTAAGCCCTTTAATGAAATCAAATTAATGAAGCATTAAGACAGATAGAAAAAAACACACAGGTTCACAAAATTCAACATCTTACCCCGTTAACTAACAAAACAAAAGATGCTACACCAGTGAAAAAGGCAGTGTAAGTGAACTGGAGATGGGATTTCTAGTTTCCCAAAATGGAACTCTAAATGGTTATTAGGGCCCTAGCATATACCAGTTGTTGCAAATCATTGAGCATAGATTTCTTTGTAGCTGTTGCCATAACACTCTTAGTCACAATTTTAAAGTATTACCTGCAACTTGTGCCAATTTATCATGAAGTGCATATAAGCTGTTCATCATGAGACTTATTTCATCTTCCTAGAATAACAAAAATACATTTATGTTAAAACAAACATTAGTAGAGATGCATTTTCTTCCATTTACCCCCAAAATCTTTACATAACCTAACCCAAGGGGAAAAAAAATGTTTTTACTCATACAGGTGGAAAGCTGTAGTGTTTCAAACATCAACAATAATGCAAACATTAGATTTTGAATCAAAGTATTCAATTTTTATTTTTTTTTTTCTCCCAGATCTTGACTGAAAATTACATTGCAGCCTGGACTCTGATAGATCTGTCAGTTAAAACCAAGAGCTCAAAAGGCTATTTGCTACTGATAGTACAGCGAAATGACCCCAAAGAAGTTTGGTGGTTTGTTTTGTTATGGGTTTTTTTTAACTACTATATAAAAATAAAAGTTTTATTCTTAATAAATGTGTAGTGGTATTTCATACAAGCCACACTAGAAGTATGATCTGGTCATACTCCCACATAAAATTCATTGCCAAATAAGTTTTTTGCTGCCTACCTTCAAACTATAGTAACTTAACTGGAAAATAATAAAACCAAAACAAAACAAAAAACCACAGGGAAAAAAAAATACTCCAGGAAAGTTGCAGACTATACAATCTTGCTGATACTTCTTATATAAGCCACTAGTGTAAAAAGGCCTGACTCCCAAAACCAAGTATATGGCATCTCATACTCATTCCTAGATGGGAGCTAAGCTTAACAAGATACAGAGTAATTTTTTGTGTTTGTTTGGTTTGTGGTTTGTTTGTTTTTTCTGCCTCCTGGGGCAGAGTTAAATGGCTGAGATAACTTTCCTTGCATATTTTCTGCATAGTCTTATTTTTCTGTTTGTGCATTTGCTGATTATACTTAAATTGAAAAAAACACCCCTAAATATATTTTAATTCCCTGATGTACCAGCAGTGTCTGACAATTTAAAAATTTGAACACATTTTTTCTGATTAATGAAAGAAATATTCTGCTTTTTAGTAGAAGTTTTCTTACAAACATTTGACAAATTCCCATAGATAATATCAACAAATACCAGCATCACCTCTCCCTATTCTGCTCCTACAAAACCATAATTGAGATTAAGATGATATAGTTGGTACTCCCCAAGAAACTAAATCAACCTTAACTCATTTCCTGTGTGGAAAATACTGGGCATGGCAGAAGAGGAAAATAATCAGTCCTCTCCCACACGTACACATGAACAGCAGTACTCGATTTATTTGCCAGTAAGTACATCCATGACTTCACTAATAGCTTCAATGAGACAGATGTGAAACATTTTTGTGACCAATTTTTTTTGTCCCCCTAAATTAACAGTCAGACCACAAAGGAAGGAACTGAACAATATAAGCATCATTGCTAAAGAACAGTCAGGCTTGGAGTAGTATAGCTATGCAATAGCACACAAACAGCCCCACAGAATAAAGTAACACACAAAAGCAGTTCTCAAGCTGTCAAGCTGAGTGCGTAAGATGCATTCTCTGTGCTACTCATGTAATTCTGAAAGAATTATCAGAATTTACCCCACAAAATTCTATTTGTTCAAAAGAATCAAAAACATTTTCTATGCAAGAAACTAGAGAAGGCTACCTACTTAAAACATAAAATTACTAACTTTTGAAGAGTTCAATCCGAGAAAAAAATTCACACACACAAAACCTCCACACAATTATCTTCCTGTATTTGCTTACATATGCCTAAAAGCAGATCACTGTGTTTACAACCTAAGCCAGAAGAGAGAAACACCAAAACACATGCTGCAGAACTAAGAATACAGATAACTTTAATTGTGACATCTCAAAAATGGTTACAGAACATAGGAAAAAGTAACATAATAGAATCAAAGTCAAAAGACTTTTAAAATACATTTTCTGAAGGAGGCTAACCCTTGCTCTTCCATAGCACAAAATAAGATCTTGGAATTTCAAGTCAATCATCTCTTGCCAATTGACCTTTCAAGGTTGAGAAGCCAAACGATAACAGTAAGAGACAAATTTAGTCTCAAAACTTACAAGACCATAATTTTTCCTCAGAGCTCTACAACATAAATTATGTAATGTTTTCTTAGTATATAAAGCAACCAGCATGCAAAATCTTGTAATCCTTGTTACGTTGCCCAAGATGAAAAATTAAAACATTAAAGTTGCAAGTAGTATGTCCATCTCATGCAAAACGTTCTGAAACTGCATCCTTCTGAACAGATCTATACTGGTTTTATACAATCATTTCACAGGCTAAAAAAATCTCATTAGATTGTTTTACTTACTTCTATTTTTTGTAGTTCTTCACTGGGCGGATTCTTGACTGTTCAAGAAAAAAGAAAAAATAATTAATTCTAGATTCTGAAAATAGTAAAAATGTACAGCAACACTGCAGCTTTACAACACCACCATAATCTTTAGATAAAACAAAAACAGTCCATAATATGATAAATAACAACTAGACAGCTATTAACCTTCGACTTAACTCTGCATTTAATAATGCACTATATTAGCATTTAGGTTAAACCAGCTTCTCGCATACAGGCAAATTTCACAGCTATCTCCATGCAAATAAATCATGCTTGCCATTGCCAAGTCTTGCCTTAATGACTCAATTGCATTGAAATCATAATATGAAGGGTTTACATTTTTTAGTGTTTAAAAAAGTTAAACTAATCTTTTTACTAAGCAGTAATCCATACAACACAAAGCTGTACAACTCATCAGCATTCTGTTTTGACAAGAGTATGAGATGCTACACTGAGAGCTCCGGTGAAAAGTGCAGTGACACATTCCTTCCTTTTCTGAATAAAAGTCTCTACAGCTCCCCAGTAGCCCAAGTTTACTACTTATACTCCTCTTGACTACAAAAAAATATTCAAGGAAAACAAGTTGAAATCAGACATGTAATTAGTGCTATGCTTCCACTTAAGACCAACCAGCTGGTAACCAAAAAGTTAAAGGTAGAAAGCAATCACCATTAAAGAACATTGACTTGCCTTTCTAAGCCACAAACCTGTTTGAGTTTACACAGAAATCAGCTGGTTCAACACACTAACCAAACAGAAAATGAAGCTTCTACTGACATAGATCACCAAGAACAAAGGCAAAAAGAAAAAAAAAAAAAAAGGCATCCTGGGTCTTAGGTTGCACATGTCATCATATTGATGTTGAAAGCACACCAAGCACAGGTAGCATGTGAAGGGGTACACTGCTCCATATACAGCTGTACAAAAAGTGGAGTTCTTCCAAAGAAAGAGAACACTTCCCACTACTTCTAGGTCTGATGCATTTGTATAAAGAATTTGGCAGAAATCTCACTCTGGGAAGAATTTTGTGCATTCTGAAATCCTGCAGATTAACTTGCTATACTGAAGCACAATAAAAGGCAAATACCAACTTCAATAGTGTCTGAAATACATAATTCCATTTATATGGTATAATTACACCCACCTCCCCTACATCAGCTATTATAGCTGTTTACAAAGCATTTCTGCTTGCATCTGAAGGTAACTCAGCAACAGCCCCTGATAGCACTAACCAATTTGCCTTCAGGTGTCAAATTAAACAAACCTGATAGAGGCAGAAGATGTTCAAGCAGTCTTGCAAACCAAAACCTATACCTCTTCATGATTTTATTCTACAGGTGCAAATTCTCAGACATTGTCTACTAGATTATCAACATACCAAATTACAAACCTATGTATTTCATTCATTAACTCAACAGAATATTTCCAATACACTGAATTTTTAATCTAAATAGCCTAAAATAGGATTAGAGAAACACAGCCAAGGTTCTAGAAGACTGCCAACCTCCCAGTTTGATTGTTAGTTATCGAGACAGGATAATTATGTAATTGTAGTCTCTTCCGAAGGTTAATCTTATTGAGCACACAGTCTTGATTATATGGTTTTAGATTGGAAGGGGAAGGGAAGAGGGAGAGGCAGGCTTGAGACAATGATGTGTAGATTTCCATGTACCTGACAAACATATTCCATGGCTTTCCTCGGTGCTAAAATAAACACAAATGCAGTACTTCATGCCCGCAAAGACACAAACTGAAAAGTGTAAGCTGCAATTCTACATACACTATGACAGTACAGCAATAAAGGAAAAACAAGGGTGTTAGACTTTCCCAGCACCACAACCCCAGTGTAAAGTTAATCTTACATGTGAGCAACTTCATATTTGGCTAAATTAAAACACTGAATTTGTAAAACATTCCAGGTGAGATACCAATGTTTGTCTCTCCTTCACAAATACACAGTGGTTAAAATGACAAATATAAAGGACTATTGTCCAAAATTATCTAGCACAAAAAATTAATAATCCTTCTAATTCATTATTTCATCCCACACTATAGAATTTCCATTAAATCTTTTTGAAGTTAGTGATTTTATGGCAAGTTAACCAGTGAGATGTATTTTATATAAGACATTAATATAGTTTAGGATGCCTGATGCCTTAAGAGGCATGTATGCTACATGTAACTGCAACAATCTATCAGCTGCATATGCAATTAACACCTGTCAATCAATCAGCATCTATTTACCACATAACCTCAATTATATTGAGTTAACAAGGCCACTCCCTAGCTACTTCAGTAACTCCTCTGTTCCGAATCCACCCTTCTTTCCTTCGTCCAGGATCTAAGCTTTTACCAAATCCCCCCACTTGCTCTGTCCACAGATGTAAATTCTTTATCTACTCCAACATGTCTAAGGTATTTCAATACAATACCTCAACATGATTGGTTCAAAAGGTTTCTTGACAGTTCCTAAAATAGGTAAGTATAGTTTGAAGAGAAATAGGTTCTTGTTCTACTGAACAAAGTATCAATTTATTAATTACTAATTCAGTTTATGTGAACATACAGTCCCAAGACTCTACTTCAGAAAGGGTTTAAGACTTCTACCACACAGCAATAATTACCAGCCTTAAAAGCAGTCTATCAAGCTCATGTTTTTTGAGCTTCAAAGCACAACTTCTCATCTATTTACAAGACAAAGCTAAAAAATGTACAGGTAATTTTCTAAAACAGGAATCTCATAACTGTTGTCCCAGGGTGTCTTCTCTCCAGCTCCATGGATTATTAGCTCCATACTGATATTTTCAAATATATCCTATTAAATATACTTTGTTCTCAATTCCTTTCAAAAAAATTGGAAATCTTACCATTGTGTTTCCTTCTTGACCACTACTGAACATTAAGCTAACATTTTTAACAGAATCTTTGTAATGCTACAATCTATTTCTGAACATACAGAAAATTTGATTTTATCAATGAAAAGGCAACTTTCCAATGTGACTTTAAGAAGCTGTAAAGCCACAGAAACAAGAATGATCCCAATTAACCTGTAAGAACTTAATTTCTCAATGTGATGATACCAAAAGTGCCAAATACCAGCCAGATGATTCAGAGATTGTATGCTGCAACACATATTTCCAAGCTAGTAACTTCTACAGAAGCAAAAATGTTCCTCTGTGCAAACAGAAAAGTACTTTTCTCCTCCCCTCCCTCCACATCACAGGGAGACTAACCCTAAAATAGAAGCAGTATTTTTTTAAAATTTGTTCTGTAAAAGTGCATTCAGTAAGTGGATAACCTAATCCTTCCCATTAGAATTTTTTCATTAAAAACAAAAGCAAAAAAAATCAACCCACAAAACCAAACAAACAAAAATGAACAAACGAAAACCCCCAAACAAATAAGCAACTGAATTAGCTGATTAATGTACTGTTAACAGAGGAAGCAAGAATACTGCAAGCACTACTATCTGACATTGTCCTTTAGATATTTAGGCCTTGGAAACTAATTTTCAATTTTACAATACAAGTACTTTCAACGTTAACTAATAGATCTGTAACTTTTTATTATAATTCTGGGGTCAAGCACTGATTCTACCCAGTGACATACTGAGTATGCAACAAGAACAGTTTTAAAACACTGCATTTTAAGGGTTCTAAATCTTAAAATCCCAGGGGAAAAAAACAAAACAAACCATCACAACAACCCTCCACAAGTAAGTTCGTACAGGAAATAATTTATTCCAGAAACCCATCTTTCAATCATCTTAAATTAAATAACCCTGCCTTATTTTCCTCTCTGCAACTTCTCAATGCTCAAATTAGCAGTTTTGAATGGTCTTCATCTCCATGTTGTGCTAATTCAGGAAGAAACCACTTTAAATCAGTAGGCTAAGTTTCTGTGCTTTGAAATTAAGACACCAAGTCATATGTCACACTGAGCAATTCTTTCACTGCAGATAATCTTTGTGCACTTTGNTCATAAGATTTCTCCCCACCCAGTTCTTCAGCCTGTTTAGGTCTCTCTGAATGGCAGCACAGCCTGCTGGTGTGTCAACCACTCCTCCCAGTTTTGTGTCATCAGCAAACTTACTGACAATGCACTCTGTTCCCTCATCCAGATCACTGATGAATATGTTGAACAGAACTGGTCCCAGCACTGACCCCCAAGGGACTCCACTAGATACAGGCCTACAATTAGACTCTGCCCCACTGACCACAACTCTGACTTCTTCCCTTCAACCAGTTCACAGCTCACCTCACCACTTGGTCATCAAGTCCAGACTTCTTCAGTTTAGCTACAAGGATGCTGTGGGAGACAGTGTCAAATGCTTTACTGAAGTCTAGATAGTTTTTACATTTCTAAATCAGTACCCCATTTCAGTTGGAATAATCCTTGGCCATAACAAATTCGAACCACAGCACAATCTTTCACAAAGATTAGAAGATTCTGTAAACAGCTGAATCCTTCCTTAACATAGAGGCAGTTAAGAAAGGTTGTATTGAAATTTTTTCCCAGTATCGCATGAATTCATTCTGACTGTGAATAGGCAATAAAAGGTTCAATGATATAACCAAACTGTTTTGTAACAACTTTTTTCTTCAACAAAACTCTCCTCTAAAAGAATTAAAACTCTTATACTTGTGATAGATATTTCAGTTCAGACCCATTTGCTATCAACCCTGTCTGATAAAAGGGCTGACAGCAGTCTTCATTATTTTAGGTGAAAGGGTGGGAAATACCAGAGCTTCTTTTTGGAGTTCTTCACTGCTTCTTGAAAAAGCCTCTCCCTATTTTTAGCTTAAAATACTCAAATCTAATCCTGACTATTTAAATACTGGTTAGAATAAACCCAAGTGTTGAGAGATGCTCTTGAGAGTCATGTCAATTTGGTCCATATTTCGGAAGAGACAATAGTGTTTCAGAAAAGCTTCTCATCAAATTATTCAGTTTCACTAGAATAAAAGTACTAGCTTCATTCTAATATTTGTATTAATGACCAAAACCCTATAAATTTTAAGTTTTGTGCTTTAAAGATAGGTTGTGGAGTCTCCCTCTCTGGAGATGTTCAAGACCCGCCTGGATGCATTCCTGTGTGACCTAGAGTAGGTGACCCTGCTTTGGCAGAGGGGTTGGACTGGATGATCTTTTGAGGTCCCTTCCAGCCCTTAACATTCTATGATTCTATATTCATCTGTGTAGCACCTGTAGATATCCCAGTACTGTGAAACTGAGAAAGAGCTGTCTGTCAGTTCTTAAGAATGACACCTTTAAGCAAAAAGCTTATAAAATAAATCCAGAACTGAAATAGTTGCCAAGACAGAGCTGACTTTAGAGGAAGCTTTCACTTTATTATTGCCATATTCACTCCATGAATATCACTGCTGGCTGGAATCTATTTTGCTGAAGAGCCCATTTCAAACAGAGCTGATAACCTCAGATTAACACTTGCAAATACCAACAAAGAGACTGCCTTTCCTTCATCCTGCTCTCCTGCTTCCTAAATATCACCATCAACCACAGCAAGACCCAGGGAAGTAAAAAAAACACAAAACCAACAACAAAACAAACCAAAACACTACAGAGGTATAGTACAGACGCTCGCTTGTTTCAGGAGGAATCATGTGCAACTTGCTGAATGTATGAAAAAAAGCAGGAAGCTTCACTTTTTCTGCTAGAAGACCCTGCAAAAATAACTCTATGCAACAGATGAAAGAACAAGCAAGTGAGGCCAGACAAGAACCAGTGCAGCCACACCAAGAACCAGAATAAGCTTTGGCATACCACTATCAGTGAGAAAATCGTATTGTACTCTAATTCCCCAATTCCATAGACAGATGAGAAATTTGGGCAGAAAAGATTCAAGCAGTGTTTCATACCCCCAACTCGGGACAGGGGGGCACCATCAGAAGCAGCAAGTACCAGACACTACAGACAATACGTCCAGCTGTTACACCCATCAAAGAACTGGTATTCACCCCAAATTCTAGCTTCTCTATGCCTACATTAATCTCAATGAAGCATACTTGGTGCAGAAACAGACTTAAGCAAGTGCATATTAAGATGCTAGGCTGTTTACAAAAATATTTTTTCACAATCTGTATTTATGGAAAGCTAAAACCCAATACTTAGAATATATTTTTCTCCAGTTTTATTCCTACCAGTGTTTTGTAGCAACAGAATTTGCACACACACTCTTCTACACTATATTTCAATGAAGAAACAGTTGTCCAAGTTCCATTAGGAAAAATGGTTCAGGAGAACTGCATTTGCCATGCACTGCAAAAATTAAGATAATACTACATTCCACACATACCCAGAGTCTCCATTATAGGCAGGAGTTTATGTGTTGCAAAAAGAAAGAAAGAAAAAACAAAACCACATACAACCCCTAAATACTGCTTTCATCAGTAGCTGCAAAATATTACTGAGGAAACTTTAGACATCAGACACCTACCAGCACAGAGAATACCTTCACTTTCAAGAGAATTGGAAAAGGCTTTGGTAATAGCTCTTCTCTCTTCTTCTATGCTCCTTCCCAAATATTTTAGCTCTTTATACTTTGCAAGGTCAAAAGACACCCATGACTTTAACAAGTGAACACTAAAAAACAAACAAACAAAAAAACCAACCACAAAACCCTAACAAACAAGCAAGAAACACTTCAGAGATATTCAGAAGCAGAGGAAACTCCACCTTGAAAACATGGCAGCACAAGCAACTCAATGTTAAACTAGGAAGTGGTTTGCCTTCCTCAAACTCCAAAGTTCAAGATGGAATGCAAACCCATAAATCAAGTGTTATTAAAACACGGAATGTTTAAGAATCAATGGGAATCTGCAATTAAATATTAAATCTGTCACTCTGCCAAGAAGCACAGTCTGGACAGAAACATGCCTGTGATCTCATAAAAGCAGGAAGGATTCCTGTCTTGAAGAGTTTCCAATGTAAAAATACCCAGTTTTAACCTCTTCTTCCAGACAGATTTCAGTTACAAACTATTAGTAATATGCTATAGCAGCATGAACAGTTTACAGCATCCAAAGATAATATTCAAATGGAGTGCGCTGACAGAATAACTCTTAGGAGACCCTCAATCATGAGAGCAAAAACAAAGATAAAGATGACATAGTGATTTTTCTTATTTTAAACTGTGGTTCTGCTATGCCTCTGTCTTTTTAACCATTTAGCACATGTTGGTCTATCACTGCTTGCTGTGCCAAGACCAGCAGAACTGCTAAACAGTGATCTACAGAAAGCCTGAACACAGCAGTAAGGCTCTGAAAATAGGTGCCCCAGTGTATCCTAGGAAGAAAAAAAGCTTACTCTATGCTGGACATACAGAGGTAGCTGCTAGCATGTCCTTTGTCATGACAACTGATGAGCTTTCACATAGGAAGCGGCAGCCAGCTTACCAAAAGTAGCTGTATTAGCAACACAGAAAAAGGAAAACTGCCTACCTTATATAACATGTTTGATGAGCTCAAAACCAGGATGAGTTCAGCAATAATTCAAGACATAGCACCACTTGACTGGAAATGAATGGAAGTAGGCTATATGCAGTAGCTTTCATTTTTACTCATGTGGACTAAGACTCTGAAGAGTTGGCAAACCTTCCAGGCTGCCTACCATACCATCTGCACTTGTCTGACAGCAGAAACTGATTGGTATAAATAAAAGTTATCATCTGTAGGGAACAACTGGATGACCACATAGCCATTATCCTTATAGATATATGCCTTGTCATTGACTCCTGTACACCAGTATTGTTACAACTGTTCATTAATTGAACAGGTTATGCCTATTAAAGGGTTACATTATCAGCTCATGGATTAAACTGATGAATCTTCTAGCAGTACTGTGTGTGATTCTCCTGAGATGAGTGGATCTAGAGAGAAGAAAGAACCTGTCTTGGCAAGAAACTCATCTGCCATACAGACACAGAAAAAAAAAAAGATGGAAAGGCAGAACATGTGACTCTTACTGATATCTCAAGCACTGGGGACAATAAAACCTTACTGTCATTGGCTATTTGTAGATACGTAAGTTCTCTACTAAGTCACTACATCGTAGTATAAAGCCACGTACTTACACTATAAAACAAAGTTTACAAAAAAAGTTCTTAACTCTCCCTCCTCAAACCATTTCTCATACTTAAGCCAACCATACATAGCCAGTACTCTGATGCCAAGGTTTGTATAAGCAGCTCAGTACATTCCCACCTCCTGAATGGCAAAGAACACCACATGCTCATTTATTCCCCTACAGAAGGGTTAAGCAGATCCTAGATGGCCTTTGGTTCTCAAATCACCAGGACAGATCCTTCCCAGAGGTGCTGCTTTTATGTAATTTTATGTTGTTAGTAAATAATCAGCACCTTTAACTGAAGGTCAAGAGGAAAAAAACCAGTATTTAAAGTTATAAATCAAAAATATAATAGCCACTGCATTGTCCAGCTCCAAAGTACAAAGACACATTAGTGCTCGATGTAAAAAAAGCTTAAAAAAAAAAGTCTACAGTGTTGCTGCATGGAGTACCAAGTCAAACTTAAGAGACACTGGCCATAATACACCTAAGATCACCAAATCAGAATGTGCACATACAGTCTGAATGAGCTCTCAGGAGTATTTAGAAGGCTGGCATTTCTGGTTTTCAATCAGAAATGAGAAACTACTAGCTCAGAGGAAACTGTACATACAGTACAACAGTATGGCTTTTTCGGATGCTCTCAGCACTCCATTTTATTTTTTCTGAGTTTAGATCAAAATGAACATGTGTTTGCTATTATATACAAAATATAAAGTACCCAAATATGAACACAGCCATTAGATACAGCTCAGATTCTCCATTCCCCCTAGTGATTTAGGAACACCTTTATCCAAAGCTGCTTTTGCATAAGCAGTATTCACCTACTTACAGATAGAGAAACACATCCCCAAAACAAGTAATGAGACTATTCTCCAGAAAGAAATCTGCATCTCTAATCTCATCTTCTCAGCTAGGCAAAGTGTCCTCAAAACAGCATATCCTTCATCCTTTTCAGCTTTTCCCTTGAAATACACTATGTCTCGCACCTCCAAAAGCTTCCTTGGATCATACATCAAGTGCAAACCAATACAGAAACAGGATAGGATGAACCCGACATCATACTCTCCTCTCCTCTTCAAGATCCCACTAAGGAATTTCATATATCATTTTGTCTTATTTACAAAGTAACAGTAAACTATTTCCAAGGAGTTTGCAAGAATGAGAAACAGCCCAATCAAGACTGCCAGACTGGCCCTTCCCCAGTAATTCAGTTCAACTGTGGATTTCCATAGGCTGAGAGAGGCCTCTCAGGGGTCTGTCACACATCTACCACCAGTCACTCAACAAAATTAACACATACCCTCTTTGGCTGTTTGAAGCATGACGCCTGAAAAAGAACAAACAGCCCACTAAACTCATATGTAGGTCAAATGATGGAAATGAACAGAAAATTTCATGAGAAATGTTTTATCATTTCCCAGAAAATATCCTAGGAATTAAACAAAACAAAGACAAAACAACAACAGCCAAGCCACGAGACACCACAACTAAGAGCTGTTTCAAGCAACATAAAAAAAAAACCAAAACCAAAAAAAAAAAAAAAAATCAATCACAAGTGGACCTTTTGATATGTGAAATCTCTCATTCACAGTAAACACTTTGTTGCTCAGTATCTATTACAGGTTTCAGATAAATTCAGGGTAGGCTTTTGTTCTCTATGACCAACTCAGATACACATTCAAATAAAAATTTATTTGATGAACTTGTGCTGTGAGATATGGGAATACTGGGCATGACGGGCTCATGTTATGCAGCTTGGTAACACTGAACAGACACCAGTGTAAGTACTACCGAGTGTGCTGTGGAATGTTTTACTGTATAACTACACAGGGAGATGATGAGTCTTGAGGGGACAGATGATTAAGGTGAATGGCTTTGGTATGCAGCCAAAGCTAGCATAAGCTGTTACGAAGTCAACAGACAGTCTGAGGCTTCTCCAATAAGTAATTCAGAGATTTAACTGACCTTCAAAGGAATGCTCTCCTGTGGAGAAAAGGAAAAATTAATATCTATATACATCTTTAAAATCTAGTCTGGAATAACACTGCATTTATCCATTTATCAGCCCAGCAGTCACCTCGTGATAAAGTTTTGTTCAGTCAACTGCCGAGCAAGGGCAGGTTGATGCCACGTTTGCCCAAGATGCCGTGAGTCCAAATATAAAAGTTTTGGCACTTTTTCCATAAAGAAATGTTAAGGGAATGAGACCTGTATATAAAACCTGTATTAAGACTTAAGTGAATCAAGGCAGTAATGAAGGGAATATATATATAAAACGATTATTTTCTAACAGGACATGTTCTAACTTTTAATTAAGTAAAGGGCCTTCTCTAAGACACAGAAGAATTGGCATAGGAATCTGTCTACAATCCTTCATTTATGAACAGACCTATTTTTTACTTATCTAGCACAGTATCACTAGAATTCAATGGATCTTGCAGACTACCTAGCAAATTTTAATTTAACATTACGCCTCCCTTCTTAAGCCCCTTTTTCTCCCCCTAAACAGCCTTCTATACAAATTGAGCCTGTCACTCAGAGTTCACTTAAAGCATCTGAAGAAATTTAAGACTAAAAAGGCAGCTTTATACAAGATACCTGTTTTACCATATGATCCTCAGTAAGCAGAAAATTTGAAACTTTACTCTGCAAGAATTCATCTCTGCAGAGTACCAGACAAGATGGCACATCTCCTCCAACAAACTAGACCCAATAGAGACACCACATTTGCCCGTTTCATATTTAGTATGGATCCACACTCACTTGCTTTTTAACCTCTCGCACTCCACAGCAGACTGTAAACACACAGCAGAACAAAGAAATATCACTAAACAGCATTGTGGAAACTACAGCATAGTAGGACTCCACATCAGACATTATAAACTGAAGCAAATCTTCTACACAGAAGGAACCTATATGAGATCAGCTTTAAGTTGTGCAGTATAGTTCCTCTACCTATCCCTTCATCCACCAGCATGCTTCTTTCCATCACCACCCTTAGCCTTTTTTCAAGTCTTTCTAAATCAGAATTCCTCTGCAGACAGAAGCCATCAAAGTTACTTTGATTAATGTCAGAGTTACACCATCTCCTCATTTACTATAATCACAGCAAAGGCGTTGCCACCTTCTCCCACAACTCCAGACCTAACAGCAAAAACAGCAAGAGCCAAGAAAGGAAGAGCAAGTTCTTTGCAAATGTTCAAATCCCCTGAAAAATCACTTTTTCTTCTTAACAGACCTTGATTTCACAATCCTTTAACCAGTCAATGTATTCCCCTTAACCCCATGTCACAACAGACAAATAACTTTACCAGAGAATGCAAATACCCACAAGAACTTCAGAGGTGCAAGGAACATATGCCTCATGACTACAATGAGCTCTGTGCTTCTCCACAGCATTGGAACAGCACTTCCATCAACAAAAAACAAGGTCCTTGCTTAATTACTTGCCTGAGCATTTTTGTTCAGTGACCAAGCAACCTTCTCTAAGAGCAGCTCTGGCCTGTTCACACAGAGTATTTGAAGCACAACTCTAGAAGCATGACAGGGATGGGTTCGGTACAACTCTAGCAGCCTGACAGCTTAGCTTGGTAAGCAACCAAGCCAAAGTTTTGCAACCTACAGCTCCCAGGTGAAACACAGATGTAAACAGAAGTTAAACATACATGATTTTTTAGAAACACAACTGGTCACCAGGAACAGAAAGACTACAGGTCCGACTGTCTTATATTGGAACACTTAAAGATTATGAAACAGTGTAAAGTGAGGCTCCTACAATGATAAATTTAAGACCTTGGTTATTGTGGGCTCTTCCTTAAAATATTTCCACAGCATCCATTGTTGCTGTATGCATTTGTCCTGAGTGGAAAGAAATCTGCACTTAAGAATCTACCTGAAGAATAGTATTAGAGTTGGCAGAGGATCTTAGCAGAAGGAACACAAGTTTGCTTTTTGCTTTTCCACTCTACTTTCTAGTCTGCAATGGTGTATAAACATGGAAAATTTGCAACCAGAACTGCTTTCAGATCACCCTTAATTTCCTCACATCATAAATCAAATTTTCTTTTGAGAAAATTTTCACGCACTATGGAATGAAGTATGGACTTGCAATTAGTTTTTGATACCTAGTGAAACAGATCCTGCCAGAGCTCTTCTACATCCCTGCTCCCCAGGTGAATAATTTTAGTTCTTATTTCCCATTACTTACTTCACAAAAAAGCATAGCCTACAACGGTAGCATTGAAAAAAAGTCATTGTGAGAATATTTAGCATGTCTGCAAACAGCAGTGCATTATGGTAAGAATGAAAAGTAAGTTCATTCTAAATATTCTGAACAAGGTATCAAACACCACTATCTCCTTAAAACCAGGAATCCTGAAGTTGGATCATTTTTATTTCAAATACTGATCAGCAACTTTTGTATTTATACTTTAGTCTACTACAAAGGTAAATAGACTCTTTATTATCCTTTAGGAAGGATGTGAAGTTGTTAGCCAACATAAATTATTTTACACTATGCAACAATTACTTAGACTTTCTTGGGTACAAGTCTTTGTCAATTTTATTCTGCATTTTTAAGAGTTATTTCTGATATACCACAAGACAGACTAGTATTTAAAAATTTCAAGAATCCCAAGGAAATTTATCTATTCCACCTGCCTTTACCTCATGGAAGCAACCTAGGGTTTTTTTACTCTCCTGATCTTCATCCAAAACTTACCAAACTACAGAAGTGAGATCAGCTACAAAGAGATTAGTCTTTAAGATGCACATGACATTTTCTTTTGTATCACCTAGAAGAGAAATATGCGCTAACTAAAGCTTAAAGTAATATCCAGAAAGTCAAACAGAGTGCTATATGCTAAAATTGCAAAAGAAGCAGTTGTTCCTTAAACAAGTCAGAATATCTCTTGCAAAGCACAGCCAACATTAACAGCCACTCAACACAGGAACTCTCCAAATACTTTAATTTTCCTTCCTCCCTTTACTATCTTTTCTTCTACAAAAAATTTTAATGTAAAATTCATTTTCTTCCATTGCAGCCAACACTTTCAAGATTGAGAAGGTGATCTCAGAAGGCAAACAGATTTGTAACAGTTATCTGTGAAATACCACAGCACTTTAATAGTAATTTGCAGGCCTGCAAGTGTAAGTCATCATCTTTTCTTTTATATAGCAAGTCTAACTTCTTAACAATGGAAATTCTCTGCATAAAATTCCACGGAAGTTTTAACACCCGAGATATTTAGAAGCAGAGAACAAAGGAACATCAATGGAATAGATTTAAACTCTTAGAATTGTGATTTACATAAGTTTCCACTTGCAATATATGCAACTGCTAGTCTCCCAGAATTAACATTTCAAAACCACAAGTTGTAGCAAATATAGTAAGGATTATCCTCCTAACAGTTGTTTTGTAACAAGTATCGCAGAAAGTATCAAGTATCACAGTTACTAGTGAAAGCAGTCACTTTTAAAAGCCCCTCCCCTTAGGAACATATTTAAACAAGACCTATCTGAAAGTTTCAAGATTACATTTTTTTTTTTTAATCTTCGAGTATTTTGCCACATCAACAACTCCCCGGGCAAAGTACTGGAGCAGAAACAGCTAGATCAACTTACATGGAACCTATTTCAGATTACAACCTTAAATAGTGCCTGTACTAGAGCCCTCATTTTTCACAAAGTAAACCAAACCTGAAAGCAGCATCTACTGATATCACAGCTTCCCATGAAAAATAACTTTAGAACTAATTCCCAGGAACAGACAGTTGACACGCTCTGAGCAACATCACAAAACTAAACCGAAGAACCTGGACAAGATACCCAATTCTTCAGCATCTGCAGAACTCTAGGAAGTAGAAAAAGTAAAATCTATCATTTTCTTGTGAAAGTAACTGTGCTGGCTTGGCAAGAAGCTGATATAATTTGATGGCATTTTGAATGCAGGTGTAAGCAAAACATGCTTTACAGTAAGAACCACATGAATGATATTACCAGCACCAAACCCAAACTGACCTTTCTTTTCATGTACACCACCTGTCACAGATAGCAAGCACAATATGTGCTTATGCATTAGTTGGTCTTTTATGTAAGCTTAAAGATAGTTTAATTTCAATACTTTAAGATGCTTTCAGAAAATGCCCATAGATATTTATCTGCATTTGAGACAGCTAAATGCATAAAAACCTTACCACATGTAGGTATTAGTTAGGGAAGAATTAGCCCCATTCTGATTCATCTTTGAATGTTTTATGCTGCATGTGCAGAAAAAACAAACTACAGCACTTTAGAATTATTTCAGAGCTCTGAATAAGAAATCATTTGAACATTATGCATGCTACAAGTGACAATCCTCTTCAAAGGTTCTCTCTCACCACTTCTCAGCTATATTATGGCCACAATTTAACCCTAACACCTAGTTTAATCCCTGTCCCCATTACTCATGCCTCCTCTGTTCTCACATTAGAGCCTGACAAATACTGTTAAATGTTAATACTGGATGCCTTTCATAACAGAATTGTTGAAAGTAACTGAGTTTTTTACAATCAAATCACTCTCATCCAACAGAATTTTACCTACATTCATCAAAAAAGACAGAAAAAACTCAGTATCCAACCACATAACTGAAAGATAGTTTCTTGAGATACATTATTTTTTTAATAAAAATATATGAAACAGTTCAATTTTTATAAAGAACAGACAATACACCCACACAAGCATAAAATCCAAAGGACTCAGATCATGCTTAAGCTTAAGGAAGCATCTAACAGAAGACAGGGTTCTTTCCCCTTCCAGTAGTAACTGCTTGTTATTGGCCTGTCTTGTCTGTTCTCACCCGTTCTACAGATCTACCATATTTTCATTGTATATGCCCATTTGAGAAGTAAGAATTTATTGAGCATGTGATGTGCAATTCTCTGCTCATTCTCACATTACTTAAAAGAAGTGGCCTGCTCCTCTTCCTGTCAAAGGAGCTAGCCACAAAATCTGTTGTCTGCTTCTTTCAATGGGACCTACTCCACCCTATTCCCATTTGTTAAGTTGCAAAGCCCATGGCTGTGAGGAAGGAGGACAGACTGTGCCACTGTCAGAACAGTTCTTCAGGGAACTCCCTTGCAGGAGTTCCACTGAAACCGAGAACAAATAGTAACAGGCCAAAAACTGGCTTAATTGAACTACCAAGCAACAGTGGGCTACCAGATCACTGGCTGAGCAGCCTAGCCTAAGCACAAGGGCAGAAAAGAACAACTTTTCCTGTTTATCAGTTCCAGACAGATTAATTTTAAGAGCAGTACACTCAATACAGTGATCCCCCATGCTCTATATGAAAATTCACATACTCAAGACAAAGTTTTCTTCCAAGACAAAATGTTCTGAGTGGATTTATTTTCACAGTATTACTGTTATCTGCTTAGCTGAGACATTCATCTTCATCAATCAGTAAGGCAGGAAACTTAATTCAACCACTGAACTTCAGTCAGAAAGTTTATCCCAGTAGGATGACAAACCTTCTCCCCAAATAAAATCATCAGATTTCAAGACTAGGAAAAAAAATAATCTAATACATGCTAGTAGAATTATACAGCTTATCAGAAAGCAAATCTTACGCATGTGTCTAGCAGTTGTGACCAGAAGGTAACCACAGAATGAGTACTCCCTAGAGTCACACTATACTGTATCTAATTTTAGCTCACCTGCGTATGTTCACAGCCTTCCAAACAAAAATTAAAACCCACCAAACAAAAACAACCAAACAAAAAATAATGATCAGTAGTTAAGAACTACATGGACAGCAAAGAAAATCAAGGCAAATGCTTAAGCCCTCACTGATACTGTACTTCCTAAATACTAAATCCTTTACTACCCACCCCAAAGAGTGCAAAACAGAGTTAAAAACTATGCTGCTACCGTAATGTAATGAATAATATTTGAAAGGGAGGAAAAAAAAAAGTAATAGTAACAAAAGCAAAAACACAGCCCACACTTATTTCTGCCCTGTAACATCTAGCAGATCCCAATCTAACAGCAGGATCACTCCTTACAAGGCACTGTATACGTGCTCACACGAGTATATAAATCCTTTTCTATTTATACAAAGAAGTGTATAGACATGCACATGCCCCACATGCCTTCCACAATAATTTCAAGAAAAAACATAAGTCCCCAAGGACCTTCTAATGCTCTCACATCCCCAAACCAGCTTCTTGCATCATTTTTGATTTCTCCTGATGAGAATGTAGGACAACAAGGGCGTGATTTTTCTTTCTGATGTTAAATGTCCCCTGTCCATTTCAGATCAGCCAAGGATTGAATTAGCATGAATCACCACCCCTAGGTGGTACATCTCCATTCTCATATTCTTTGTGAAGAGAAAATGGTAGTTTCTAAATCCATTCCAAGAAGTTGCTTTCACATGTTATAGAAGTTCCCAAGTAATTCAGGATTAAAAAAAAAAAAAAGAATGGTCTGTAATTCAAACTAGAGCACAATAGTATTTCACGTACTAACACAATCCCAACTATATTTAGGAAAACAAGTACTTATTAGAAAACAATACACAACAGATCTATCATTCACTGCAAAAAAGTTTGTTGCAGTATGTAACACCACCTCAGTATAGCACCCTTTTCAAGCCTCGGTACAAGTAAATGAAAACAACCTGTTATTACCAAACAATTAGTCAGATCTTAGCCCTGCAGGAATCCCAGGTATCTAAATGTGCACCACTACTCCTGTGAGATTAGCATAAAGTCTCACTTTGTCAATTCCCTATTAACCACACATCTGCTGCACTAAACAAAATCAGTAAAACTTCTTTGTGAAGAAAACATGCTGGAAAGCAAGGTACCAACAGATCACAGCAAGGAATGCCTGGACATCTTGCAAGCTTATTATACCAGCTTGAAAGGCATACACTTAAGGAAAGACAATTTCTCTGTCCTCCATCCTACACAGAATGATTATACCAAGGTAGAACTCAGAAGCATTCAGTAAGGGACGTCTGGGAACGCAAAGGTGAATTAATAGTTGTATATCCAGTTGCAGAAAGAAACTGCTCTTACCCTTCACCTAATACTTACTGTTGGCTCCCACATCCTCAGCTACTCCAGAACCTCTCATTCTCAGGTATGTGAATCCCAGTATCAGAAAGAACAAGCATGCAGCAGTTAAGAGGAACATGGACAGGTAATGTGCACTGAAGCCTCCAGTGGTGGATACCTCCTCTCTTTTGAACTGTTGGAGAAGCTCCTCCTCGGGCTCTGACAGATTCTTCTTGTAGGTGTTTTTCAGGTAGGTATGATTTGAACCCGTATGATTGGAGTGGTTGAGTCTAAGGGGGGAGGAGGTTCCACCCGGGGGAAGGCTATTAGTAGCAGAATAAATCCTGGATTCAACATTATAGCTACCAGCAGCACTGCTGAGAACATGATTATTGGTCGTTTTCCTAATGGTGCCTGGAGGGGCAGCGATTTTACTGCTGTCCACGTCTGCGAGTGGTGGTGGCAGCAGCAACAGTGTAGGGGATTTTTTAGATAGGCCAGCGCGGAATCTGGGGCTGGGAGGAGTAGAGTCCAGATTTTCACATCCTCCTCCTCCTCCTCCCCCCGCCGCCGCC
>VWZY01013422.1:354959-371002 GCA_013399075.1 Chloroceryle aenea | reverse complement strand
TTCGCGCATAGCCCTCGGGGAGGCGTTTTCGCCAGTGGTCGGGAAGCGGCGGCCTGTGGAACCCCCGCGGGCCTGGGGGCGCCGAACTGGGAGGTGCGAGAGTGGGTGGGTCGTCGGTCGCTTTCGGGGCTGGAAGGACAGATCTCCTCAGAATGACGCTGTTTTATGGACGCCTGTGAACTGACACTGAAACAGGATTGCTAACAGAATGATGATGTGGGGATAAACTGCAGTGAGAAGTGTTAGACTGAACATCAACCATCTTTTAACACCATTTCCAGCTCACAAATGTAGCCTAACAGTGGCTGAATAAATCCGAAGAGCCCACGTTTGCACCTTTCTTGCGCTCTTCCTCGGGGTGGGAGGCATCGTTCCATCGATGCCCACTGTGTGAACTTCTGTTCACCAGAAGTCCGGCATCTGAGGTGTCTCCTCACACCTCAGCTGTGAGGAGGCGGATAAAATGTAATGGCGTGAATGTTCTGGGAAGCTGCGTCCTCACGTGTCAGCAGCTGAACACTACTTTCAATGAGTTTACAGTTGCTTGCATGTATTTTTCCATATTCTTGGAAAAGTAAGAGTCTTTCAAATATGTTAAAGTTTTAATTATGTCTAACTATATATAGAAATACATACTTGTCAAAACGATTATGCCAATATAAAGAGATATCATACTGGCATTTCTTAGGGTGTGAGGTGTGTCCTGGCCCTTCTGTATTTGCCCTTTGGCCAAAGAATCAACAGTTGTACGTTCCCCCTCACAGTCTGCTGCAGTGAGGATATTGTGGATGTGCCCTGCTAATGTCAAAACTGAAGATGCTAATCTTGTTACTGAGGAACATTTGCAGAGCAGTTAAGGTGGCTGTGAGGTAATTAGGTGTTGATGACCAAGCCAAGTCTACAGAGCTAGAACAGTAACCTGAAGCCGCCTTTCATGATGATGATGGTGGTGATAGAATCAGAGAATACCAGGTTGGAAATACCTGGTCCAGCCTTTCTTGGCAAAAGCAGTCTAGACCCTGTCCAGCTGAATCTTAAAAGTGTCCAATGTTGGGGAATACATCACTTCCCTGGGAAGATTATTCCAATGGCCTGTTCTCATTGTGAACAAAATTCCTGTCATGTCCAATTGGAATCTCCCCAGGAGTAACTTGTACCCATTATCCCTTGTCTTTTTCATGTGATTCCTTGTGAAAAGAAGTCTCCATTTGCTTTGTAGCCACCCTTTAAATACTGGAATACAGTGATAAGGTCTCCCCTAAGCTGCCTTTTCTCAAGGCTGAACAAGCCCTATTCCCTCAGCCTTTCCTCACAGGGCAGCTTCCCAGTCTTTTGATGATCTTCGTGGCCCTTTCCTGGACCCTTCCCATCCTGTACACGTACAGCAGGCACCGATGATGAGTGGTGGTGATTAACTCCTGTAACCTCCATTTCTGACCAATCAGACCTGGGAATGCAGAATCCATGCTATTGTTCATCTCACCCTCCTTAAACACAGCTCTTGTGAGGCTAAGAAGCAGTAGGCAAGGGTCTGTGATACTGGTGCTCTCTGCATGGCACCACTGTGCACAGTCTCCCCATTCTCCTGGCAGAGGAGCCATTTCACATACAATAGTAATGGGCATTGGAGCAACACCAGCTGGGAGGAAAGTTATACTCAACATGAACTCCATTGTACATGAAACCACAAACATAAATGTACATACCCTGACCTATCTCCTAATCTAGAGTAGCTAATTTATACCCCAAATGCCATGAGAAATGCTTCTGACATTCCGTTGTTCCTCCTCCTCAGTGAGAACCGACCCACACCTTCCACATGCTATTTGGGATAGGTGTTTGAATACACACCCTGGCATCCAGTGCTTACCTCCAGCACCAGACCAGATACCATTCTGACAAGCACACTTGTGGCTAGCACCTGCTGGGACACCTTCCTTCTATTAGAAGAATGTATGCTGTCCTACAAGAGTGAAGATCCTGTCACCTTACCGATGCAACTCATTTGTTCTGCCTGTTTATTACCACAAGGGCATTAATTAGTTTATGAAACTGTTTACTTAGCAGCAGGAGGGCGGTAAATACTATAAATTGTTAATGGTTGAATCATCTCCTGCAACACTGTACCATATAGATACACCAAACAGCTGACTGAAAAGTCTGCATATTCCAAGTCATGGTTTAAAATCGGTGTGCCAAAATATTTGGAAATGTTTCAAAAATATGTCTTCTAGTTAATACTGAAGTAAGGACTCTTTCCCTACCAATCAAAAACCTCCACAGTTCTTTAATTGAATGCATTGGTATCAATAATACCAATTTCTCGTTAGTATCAATACCTCCATGTAGTACATTTTTAAAGTAGATACTGAAAGTAGACACTTTTTTAAAGGTAAAAGTTGAGTTCAGGGAGTGTCGAGACCATTTTTCATCAGAAAAATAAAATGGTGGCTGTTTTTTAACAGGACATTTTGATTTATATTCTCCCTCTCATCTATAAATGAGATGTTCTGTTCTCAGGAAACTGCCAGTTTTACCACTGGGTGAACAAGTGTTCATTTGGAAGTTAGCAACCATACTCTGACAACCTTATGGGACTGGAACTTTAAGCTGTATGAAAATACCTCTTTGCTTTCATGATTACAAACTTGTGAGATGTTTATGCAGTTTTGCAAGTTCTTAGAAACTATGAATGACAGTTGCTTTTCTAGGGTTAGCACATCTCTTACTGCAACTTCCTCCAGCACTAATGCAACCCAATCTCTACACAACTCACTGCTGCATACCTGAAGCATTTAGAAATCATGAGTCATATCTAAAAGAAATATGATGCTCTTGTAAAACTTGCAGTAATGTAAATGCTGGTATCTTTCTATTTACCTTTTGATTTTTGAGCCTTAAGGTATGATCAAATCACATTCACATTCTCTTAGGAATGGGATGTTAATGAATGTGAATATTTCTGAGGAGTAGGAATATGGTTTTCCTTTCTTTTTTAATAAAAGTAGCAACTGTCACACAATCACAGAACTCCAGGAACAAGTACAGTTGCTCTTAAGACAGCATGCTTAGGAAGAAATCACTCTTCACCATGAAAACAAACTGTATTAACCTCTTTTTACTCTGTTATTACTTTGTTTTATCTGGTTGGTTCAAATACTACATGATGAACATGAGATAACTTCCTGCTTATAAAACTGAATGGGCTTTTTATTAAGAAAACTCATTTTTAAATATTACAGTTGCTGCCATCCTGATAGTTCTTTGTGAACAGACTCACCTGCGCATCCCTCTTTTATGTTCTGATTTTTCCTCCTTACAAGTTCCATGCGAGCTTTTGTAATAAGAGCGAATCCATCTTTGTTAAAGTTAACAGTGGTGTAACGGTACTAATACGTACCATTTGCTTATGTACTGACCATGCCATTCTGCATTCTGTGTGTTTTGCTGATACATCTGTTGCTGATAACACTTTTCTTTCCCGAGGGCACCCTATTAATGTTCAAAAGGCTTACGCTGTCTCTTGCCTCTGCATTACTTCTTATTTGTGGCTAAGATGTGGGCACCCACATGGTATCTAATGCTCACACTTCCCATGTGGTGCTGGATGGCTTGCATATTGCAACAGCATGAGCACAGTCAGCTAGATACCCTACATCCTGCCAAGAAGCCGCATGTTTCCAGATTACAGTTCTTGCCTAAGCGTCCCACAGTAGTCCTCCTCCCACAAAGTGTGTGATGACCCGACTGGGTGGTTCTTGTCACTAGAAGTGAACCATCTTTGTTCATAGGTCTGAGACTTAGTAAGGCAACAGAATCCCCTCCTGCAGTTAATACTTCGTCTTTTATATAACCTATACTGATCCACGGAATAGCATATGCTCAATTAGGTGCTCATGCCTGATCAGGTCATATAATTCCTGGCTCACTTTATTATCCATATTCCTGGACATTGGACATTTTAATGGACTGTTGGAGGCATTAATGCTGACTCTACATTGAAAAAAAATGCACAAAACGTAACTCCAAATCTTTAAAGCTAGCTTAAAATACTGTATTTATTTTTAAAGGACAGTTTATTTACATATGAGCCTTTCACTAAAGTTTGCTTTCCATGTTCAGTTTCTTTCTCAGGAATCAGAATGGCTAGGCATATTTATTTTAAAACCTGAACCCAAGCTGTCCAGCTCCTGAGTAACCGAGCTTAAAGAAGAATGACAGCTATCAGAAAACAAGGGATTTCATGATGAAGTGCAACAAAGAAATAATTTTTTAAAACCTAATAGGAAAAAACAAACAATAGAGGTAAGGGCTTTAGGAATAAAACAAAGAACTAATAGTGGCTAAAAGCTGATGTTTACTATGGCAGTCAATTTTTGCCTTCAAGACTTTTTTTTTTTCAGGAAGCTAGTAGAAATGTTGTAGTTACAGAGAGGCAGATGTATGAAATCATGATTGCAGATAAACGCTTGAGAGGCCCATCATGAAGTTACTCAGAGAGAATGGATGAATCTCAAAAGTAGGATGGTATCAAATGTCACTCATCTGTTGGTCCCTATAACCTTCTGCCCTGTTATGTTTCAGAGTAACTGTTGCTGTATTAGACAGTTCTAAGTGGGTAACAAATCCGTTGTGTAATTTGTTCTCTAAAGCATTGCAGTAGGTGACAACCGGAGTTTTTTGTTTAAATTTGAAAAAGAAAAGTGAAGCTGAGCTTCACAGTCAGGCAGAGTATTTTTCATACTGGTTCACTGTTCTTAACATGCAGAAAATCCAGCTAGGTAAAACACGTATTTGCCACCCAGAACTGGTGGACACACTTCTACATATGTACAATACTCTACCAGTACAGTTGTGGCCAAAAGTCACAGCAATTCACTATTCTAGCTTTTGAGCATCCATTTTCCTATTATTAGGTATCCCTTGCAAATATTTTATAGGCCTAAGGAATGATAAAAACTAGAGATGCATCCTTTATCACAGGAGAATACTGGGAAGGGTCCGTCTGTCTGAAAACCACAGAACCATGAAAATGTGGGGATGCCTCATTTCCTCATTCCGGTACCTTTCTAATTTAAGGAGATACCTGGGAGCACCATGTAGGATGCAGACATGTTGAATACACCTGATGAAGTTTTTTTCTAATAGTCTAAACAACCTTTAATATGGGTGCAGACATGGCACTCTAGCCTGGGACATTGACAGTGTTTGGTGGTAATGTGAAGAGCAATGTAGACAAAGTCACAAAGAGCTCACTGCTTACAGTTACATACCTGACTTTGATCCAAGGCTAATGTCTTGAAGACTTATATTTATTACACTCATCTAATAATGTTTAAAAGAAGAGACATCATTCATCGAAGAGAAAAAATAAAGTTTACATTTTACATTTTCATTTAAAGCTAATTGTGTAAGCATTTATTTTGCCATGAAGCTCTAATTTCACTTTGTTCAATGAATAAGCAGAGTATGAATACTAGAGTATGAATAATAGACAAAACTAATGAAATCAAAGAAGTTCAGAAGAGGCCCACCATTCTGCTTTTCATCCATGCCACCAGGATGCTGCAAAGCACTAAATTCAGAAGTAGTTCCAAACAATTATTGCTATTGCTGTATACGCTTGCTTAGCACTTGGAGATGTGACCCCTTTTCATTCTTCTCTTGTACCTGGCACTGTGCAAACACAAAAGAAGATATTCCCTGTCTCCTGAGTACACACTTGCCTCCGTTACTTTCCACCCGAACTGCAGGCCAGATATGTAAGCAGGAAGCCAGCAGTCCTTAGAAAATCCCATGTTCCTACTGAAAGCACTTGTGCATCTCAGCAGAACAGACTGCCACAAGCATCTCAATCTCTCTTGCTCTAGGATTCTTACTGAGTATTGAATCGATCCTTTGTTGCAAGTGCTCAGTGGGGTGGGCCTGGCATACTTAAAAGATTTCTATAAGCTGTGCAATTTCCACTGTCAGTAACTCCACTCATGGAGAAAAATTCTCCCAAACAGGAAGGAAGAATTTCCATAAGAACCACTCACAGACAATGGGAACAAGGTCCCACTGGCCCTGAGGACTACCATTTCCTACTCCAAGTACATGCCACATTTCTAAAACTTTTTTTTCTCTTATAAAAATTGAGTACATTCAGGGAGTGTTCACAATAACTAATTTTTGGCCTACAGATAAATCATCCATATCTCCATTTAAAGGGATGCTTGGTCCTACCCTAACCAAGGTGTCTATGTCACACATCACTGGATACTCTAGCGTGCACCACACATTCCATTTGTCTGCCACATATAAGTACTCCATTCCTCCTTGTGAGAATGATGCACTGAAAGTTTTCCTTCAACACTGTTTAGCTGTTCTCCCCAAACTACGCTGCTAATGGCTTCTGCCTTATTGCTTCAGCTTCCACTCTGTGGGGTATGACACGGCAGCAAGCCCAACAGCGGGACATATTCATCCTTCAAAGGTGCTGAACTCAATCTACCTCGTCACTCAGCAGTTTGGGCAGTGTGTGGCAGAGAGGCCCAGGTTTCACCACTTTGAAAGGCATCTAAGGTGTCTGTCCTCTGCTCAGCAAAAGGTGGCTAAAACCCCAACACACATTCTCCCCCTACTACTCCTCTTAGGTTGACCCAAATCTACACAAAGTCTTCTTCAGAGGCAGGCTCCTTTATTAATACTGCTGAGCATCTCTGTTAGATAATGGAGCTAGGATGCTCTGGCCCCACAGTAGAGTCCTCCAGTTATGAGACCTTTTGTTCTTAACTCTGCATGCTCATTACAGACCACAGATCTGCCTCCCCTATCTCAGGATTCATATGAAAGCTGGATCCTTCACGTCCAGGGTGTACCATGTAGCATCCTGTCCAAAGATGTTATTTTATTTCTCAGACCAGAGACAATTCTGACAAGCCTGTCTTGATTATTTTACCTGACCTGAAAGAAGAAGGCCTTCACCTTGCTGAACTTGCATTAGATCTGTAGTCCTTTTCCTGTAAACTCTTGGAACAGCTCCAACATTACTTCTGGGAAATCCTCACAGCAGCAAAACCCCAGTCATCTCCTTGCATAGTAGACAAAGAGCAGTGCTTTCTGCCAGTTCTCCAGCTCACCTCTCCATGCCTCTATGACTTTGATGTTTGGCTAGAGTAGAACACCTCCCTTTTCTTGTGGAAAAGAAGAACAAAAAGGAGGAAAAAAATCCACACAGAAATGAAAAAAGGAGAAGACGTAGCAGAAATAGGAGAAAGAATATATAAAAAAAAAAAAAAAAGTAAGGAAAGTAAAA
This sequence comes from Chloroceryle aenea, assembly GCA_013399075.1. Lineage (NCBI taxonomy): Eukaryota > Metazoa > Chordata > Aves > Coraciiformes > Cerylidae > Chloroceryle > Chloroceryle aenea. The sequence goes on along the minus strand of VWZY01013422.1, from coordinate 363,705 downwards.
GGAATAGAAGAAAGCAGAGGGAACAGCAGGAAGTATTAACAGCAAAATACACAACAAATTTAGAGCCAAATACTGAAATGATTACTTCATACCATGTATGTGAGGCTGTGTAGGACAGTGCAGAGATTTCTTATGAGAAATGCTAGAGGAAATGTTTGGAAGAGCTTCATGTGCATATTGGATGAGGTAGGGCAGGGGAAAGAAGGTGGGTTTTTTCAGCTATTCATCCACAACATGTAGGGAGCAGCAGGTGGGGGAATGAACTCCCACCTGCACCATGGCATCATCTGGAGCACATGCAGTTGTGCTCCAGATGTTTTTGGAAAAGGAAAATAGCATTTGCAAAGCTGAAGAATTGGTGGACTGTGGCACACAGGTAATGTACCCTCTGAGCAACAGTACAACATAAGCTCATCTAACTGCTTTCTGTCATCTGTGGACACAGTTTTCCCCTGAGTAAATTATTAAAATTATCAAATTAGTAAAAATAAAGAAAATGGAAAAAAAAACCAAAAAACCCCGAATATAACAGTGCACTGAATGAAAAGTTCCCCCCTGAAAAGAACCTGTAAGAAAGAGTGAACCATCTATGTATATGGCCTATATACTAGTGGAGGGTTTTCAGCCTGTTGGGATCTTAAAAAAACACTTAAATGAAACATGCGCTTCAGTGTTAGCAGAATAAAGAACTCAAGTGACTCACCTAAGGTCATAAAGAAGACTGTAGCAGAGCTGCAAACTGAGTTAATGTCATGAGGGCACCAGGCAGGAAATGAAGAGCCTTGCTCTTTACTCTTGGCACTGCCATGGACTTGCTGTGTGGCAAATCACTTCCTCTTCAGGTGACTCAGTTTCTCCCATAGGCAAATGGAAATAATGATTCATCTTTGTAAATATCCTTTAAGAATGAAGGTGGAAAATGTTATAGAGGAGCAAAGAAGTAATTTCATTCCAGTGCTCTCCCCAGCCTATCCTTTGACCTCTTCTTGCTGGACTTATTGCAGAATGATGTCTTTGTTACTCTGAATGGTATTTTGATGGGGTTAATAAAGCTGCAAATTATATAGCAAAAGCATGTTAATTAATTGAATGACGGATGACTTCTATTATATGCCATAAACAGAAGATGTGCTAAAAGAAAATGATCTGTGTTACAGAGTCAGTCAGGCAAAGAATGAAATTCCAGTTCGCTACTCAAAGAAAAAAGCAGCATATAAAGATGTAATTTTAAAAGTTGTCATAATACAAGTAGAAGCAGGATAGGCATATGTTATTAGATCCTTAAAGGTGTGTTGAAACAGGCATAGGCAGAAGAACTGAATGAGAACATGTTAGAACATCAAAGGAAGATTATAATTTTAAAGCCAATGATCTTGTTTACAGCAGAAATAAGAAAACATGGCAGTTGAGGTAAGGGACTATAAGAGGACAAAAAGAAGTATAGGCCTTACTTTATGGTTTGATACCCAGGGAAACTGAATTAACTCTGAGCCTTTTGTCAGGTATACCTTATCTTCCAAGTATCCAAATTCAGGCGCACAAAAGACTGGTTTGCAGAAATGCTAATCCTTCACAAATCTAAATGAAATTAATTGGAAAACCATCTAGAAAAACATGAGGGAAACATTCCCAGCTAAGATCTATTATTGCTATGTTGAATGAAAGTTTTCAATATCATACATGCACATTTGCAAACTACTGTATACTTACTATTTGTTATAACAATATAAAAATTTGTGAGCCACCAATTAGCCTGCTGTATCTTCTATTGACCAAGATGGTACCTTCAAATTACTTCTTAAATCTACATTTTACATATGCAACTGAACTTACATAATTTACAGATGTTTCAGTTTTATTTATAAAATGCTTTAAACCCTCTGTCATTGAGAGTAATAGCAATCTCAGGAAAACAAATATCCAATTGATCTTAAACATAATTTTGGTCTTGCTCTTATCCAGGCAGGCTTTCTCTGCTCCATTATCCTATGCTCAAGAACAACCCTGTGCCCATTCTTAGATACATCTGGACCAATTTTGATAATTTGAAAGAATATAATTATATGTATGAAGCTGAACTGTTGCATGAAAACAGTAGTTGCTTCAATTGCTTCCATATATTTTGCATGATGCTATGACATGTATTTTATATCACCTTGTAATTTGGTTTTTGCTTTCTTTTATAACATATCTTTGCTTTCCATGGCTTTTTTACCGACTCTCTGGAGCACTTCTTTTTTTAAATGATCCTTTACTTATGTGCTTTAGGACCTCCTTAGTCCTTCCCCTAGGAAGCAATTTACTATGCACAGTTCAGCATTTTTTACATCATTCTTATTGACATCATGTTGGCTGTACAAGTTCCCTCATTTGTTTTGTTAATTCTGGATGTCTGAGCCCTTTGAAATCTATCTGCAGTTGTCATTATGATTTTCTGAAGAAGTCATGCCAAACAAAAGTCTCTAAATACATGTTGTAGATATACATTTTAATGTGTAAGTTTTAATGCTCTCATTACCCATCTGTTGCTCTCAGAATTCATGTTTGGTTTCCAACTTTTTGAGCACCTCACATTATTTCTTCTTTGACAGCTGTTAATCCTATAGTACTGTAACATGTAATGAACAGACTGCTGAGGATACACACAAATTCCGGATACTCCATCACACCCTTCACTGATCCTCTTCCTTCTATGGATTTCTGTACTGGATTTGTCTTATCATACCCATTCTGCTTCTCCTGTTTGGTGCTTACTGTAGAGTACACAGTACTACATGAGGTGTGTGATTCAAGAACATGCTGTGAACATCTGTGTGTAAAGAACATTAACCTATTAACAAACATGCTGTGAGGTTGCTGTTCTCACTCTGCTTCAGGTGCTGCCTGTGTAGTTTGGAACCAAAAATGCTCTTGCTTGTCTCTACGATCTACCTCTTGTGTAAAAATATTTCTTGGTCCTAGCTACTGAGCAAATACCCTTCTCCAGGAGTTAATATTACAAAGAGAAATCCTGGTGTTTAGTTCTCTAAGCAGTACAGTCCTCTCGTGTGTCGCTCAGGCACTCACTATCACTACCTGCCATAGATAGGAACCCAGAAGTCCTCTGGAAAGCCTACAGCTTTCAGAAAAAAAAAGCAGCACCAGCCTTCTGCAGAGATTCAAAAGTCTCTTATTTTCTCAGAATATTCTATTTTAATTAGAGAATTTTCAGAAGTGTCATTGGGTAAATATGGAAGAACTTTAATGCCATTAAAAAGGTTTGTAATTACTGTATTTAATGCCAGACATGTCATAGTCTATTGTTGATTGGATCCTCTCATGGTTTTTGAATTTGCCAATACCCTGTCCTTCTCCATCTGTTACCTCATTTCTTCTCTCATCTTTCTTCCCTGCATGTTGAGGATTACAACCCTTGGCATTCAGTTCCTCAGCTCCTTTACCTCTCATTACCGAAGGGACAGAAAAGCCTTTGCCCCCCGTCCAGATTTTTTGATTCTTGGTACCTACTCCCACACAAAAATCACCTTGGTCTGCCCCATGCCGAGGCAGATGAACGTCAGCAAACATTATATTTATTTATTTATGTTTGGGAAATTCAGCTTAGCAAGTAACGTTTAATAATAAACATTATCAGTTAGAAAACAAAACGTACAACTTGAATGCATGGGGCACAGAGAAATTAAAACTTCTGTGGTAGAAAGTAATTTGCTGGGGAAGAAATATTCCTCAATTAGTAAATACAAAGAAGACCTAATTACAAGTTCATTATTTTCATTAAATAGTCTTTTGTTATTTCAAATCACCTGAGTGTGTTAATTTTTTCCTCTATCTAGTTTTATAGCCTAATATACTTCACTTATTTCTAAATGTTGTTATGTTACACAGCTTCCCTTGTGTTGGAACATGACAGTATACCCTTGCCTACATGCCATGTAAGGAGAACTGCCACATGACCTATCTTCTGCTAACACATGGATCTTGAAAGGAGCTCCTACAAAACACTGCTTCCAGGTTTCCCATGTGTATGTTCCCATCTCTCTGGCTGCATGGTAAGGAAAGCAGCAAAACTAAGGAATTCAAGGCGTTTTGCTTCAAGAAAAAAAAGTAACTGTATTCCCTTTTCTGTAAATACATGGCCAATAGGCTATGTTTAAAGAAAAAAAAAAAAAGTGACAGGAAGAAAAGAGCTGCCAGATGAGCAGCTCCCCACAGTGTCATACTTCTGACACCACCTAAAATCCACACACATGAAATGCAGGGTCTGGGCAGCGCCACTCCAAACGTGAACCCCTTGATGTTCTGTTGTATCTCCTGAAGCTGTTGGGTGAGCTGTGTGGTACCGCAGCACAGGGGGCCCCGTGCAATGCCTCAGCAGCAGCTGCACAGTCATTCCAGGAAGATGGAGGTATTGAAGATATATAATGAGACAGAAAGTCTGGCCCTGTTAAGTCAACGGTAGTTTTACCACTGACTTTGATTAGGATAGGATGGCATCCCATGTGCCTGACTCATATTCTAACGAAACTCTGAACTAATTAACAGGACCCACCCTGCCCACCCTTGCTTTTCTGTTTCCTTGCCAATTCCAGCATGGGGAAGGTTTGAACTGGGAGATGAATGCCATGCTCCCCTTTCTATAGCACTGTTCAAAAGTGTTGTGTAGTTTTTCATACAGAGCGTCTGAGTCCATCTCTGTGTAGTGTGCAGAGACAGCAGGAGAATGCATTTGAATAGCTGTGATTTAAAATTCACATTATTTTTGGGTTATTTTGTTCTCCTATGCAGTTTGATTCCAGAGGGGAACATATGGCCCAAAGTGTTTTTTTCCCGATTTACAATTCACATATCCTTTACCATATGTGAAGCATTATTTCATGCTATGGCATCTATAATCCCTCCATGTCTATTCTTCCCTACCATAGGGAATATAAATTTTATTTTTCTACTTCTAAGGCACTGTCACTCTGATGTCTTTTCAGACATTGGCTATAGTTTTCCAAGAATGTTCCTAAAATATTTTTATGTGCTTCTTATTATTTCCCTGAGAAATTACAATGATATCTTTAGTTTTAACTTTGATTCTGTGAACGCTTAAAGCTTTCTTGCCAGGCAAGTCACAGACCACTTGATCGGTTATCAAAGAAGCTTGCATGATCCCATAGTCGCAGAATTTTATCTTTTAATCTCCAGTGTATGACATATGCATCAAAGGCTTTGTGGGCAGCCACATTCAGTTACAAATCATACAGGTCTCATACATTTCATTCCTTCTCACTGAGCAGTATTTATCAAATCTGCCCATTATCTCCTCCAGTAGGTGTAGACATTGAACCCTCTGAAGCTGATGTTGCAGGTAAGTAACCTTGATAAAAGAGGTGGCTTCCTTTGATACAAGAAGAATTTCATAAAGGATGAATTTCGGTCAGCTGTTATTCATATTCTCTGTAATTTCTAAGGTAGAAACTTAATTGCGTCCACTCTTCTCTCCCTCTTCCCTTTCATTTTTGACTTTGCTAAGATCTTTTACCTTTCTTTCCAAACCCCCTCTAAATTCAGTGTTGCTTAGCACAAATCAATGCCTGCTGGAGTGGAAAAAATAAATCCCAGGAACCTCTTCATAAGTTCTAAGATGTAAGCAACTAAGGCTGTTGAAAAGGAGCTAAAAGAGAGATAGTTTATGCAGAAATGGGATAATGAACAATAGTGGCAATCTCAGAGAGTTCTGAATCTATCAGAGACTGGATTACTACAGTTTGCATCTTGTGACTTACTGGGTTTGCCCCTGAGAAGGTCTAATCTTCGACTGAAATTTCTCCTGCATTTGGGGACATTTTGCGGGGAAAGTCTCTTTTCCATGTCATTCTCTTATAGATAATAAAGCATGAGGACAGACTGAACTTCTGTCACAGACAGGACATTTAAAGTATGTCTCTTTTTTTCTGCACTATTACTAACTCCTTGCAATAAGATACTAAATATGGTTTTAAACCTGTAGTTATCCGTTAAAATTAGTAAAATCAGCTAATAAGTTCACAGCCATTATAATTGTATGAATGTTGCTTCCATAGGAAACCAAGGTGAAAAATAAAACAATGCTCTCAAATCAGTGATGCGGCATCAGCTGGAAGCCTGCCAACAGCATTTGCTGGTGTATCTCTAAAAAGAGTACTGCAAAGATAGCAGGTAACAAGAGAAGGGGGAAAAAAACCACCAAGAACATGGAAGAGATCTGAGAAAGCAAGGCTGTGGTCGGTGTGCACTGTAGGGAAGAGACAAGCAGCATGAGTGATCATAATGTTCAGAGCATTGAGTACAGATGAGCAGAAGGATAAGGGTTTCCTCAGTCTGCAAACCAAGGGAATGCTCACGGAAAATAAAACAAGGCAACTCAAAACGGGGAGATTTCCCCTTCGCCCTGGAATTCATTGTTTCTGAGGACAGCTACACCTAGTGACCGGGGTAGCCTCCTGCCAGCCTCCAGCGGTGTTCGGGCTAAGCCCGACGGTGGCCGGGTCCGTACAGCGTCCTGGCGCTCCACCTAGTGCTGCTGGGCTGCAAGGAGAGATGAGCTCCAGCCCTGGGCTGGAGCATCCCCCAGCCGAGCTCTGCTCCCCTGAAAGTGTCACCACAGAAGTCCACTCCGGTGAACAGAATGACACACTTAAACTGGATATTTGGTTCTTCTGCAGAAGAACCGATGTTGGCCACCAGATCGTTATGGATGTAAGCTAGAGCACAGGAGGTTCCACCTTAACATGAGGAGGAAGTCACAGAGCACTGTAACGGGCTCCCCAGGGAGGCTATGGAATCTCCTCTGGAGATTTTCAAATCCCTCCTGGACGCGTTCCTTTGTGACCTGTGCTGGACTGTATGATCCTGCTCTGGCAGGGGGGTTGGACTCGATCTCCAAGGTCCCTTCCAACCCCTGACACCCTGTGTGTGATCCTGGACCACCTGCCTAAGCTGGTGGTTTCCATCTATAGGCAACATTCTATCCTCCTTGAAGTAGTACAGGACAAAATGCCTTGGTGAAGCAGTAATGTTCTCTTCATTCACTAAAAAGTATTACAGAAGTTCAATGAATGCAAGCAATAAAAGAAAACTCATAGATTTTTTATATATATGTACTCCAATTTAAGTTTTCCTTTTAATTATTTCTGAGAATATTTCAAAATTAAATACTTCCAATTCAGCTTGGATAAACTGATTTATTTTTGAAGTCCAGTTGCTAACCTTATAGATAGGAAAGGTACAATGAATTATGCTAATACTAAACTAATTTAACTATTTAGTTTAGTATGTTTTTCAGTTGTTTTAAGGACATGTAATTTTCATGTTATATATTTTTCAATGAAAAAAAAATGATAATAAAGATTTGAGAAAACTGAAACAATTAAAAAATATATTTGCATGGAAATTATTAATAAACCAAAAAAAAAAGGTCCATTTTCCTTTGTTTAAAATTACTTTGGTCTGGTAGTTTTGAAACAAGTATTCACATCTCTCAGTCAAACACAAAATCAGTTTCAAAAATGGAACTTGCAACTTAGTGAAGTTAAAAGTCATGTCACCAGGAGGAAGAGCTGGCAAGTGATGCCTTGAGGCTAATAGCAATGCTCAGTTCTGGGATTGATAAAATAGCGTACACTGTTCTTTTTAAAAAAGAATTAATTAAAAGTCTAAATTTACAATCTATTAAAATAATGAAATTACATTAAAAAAATTAGTTAAATCAGTGTAGTGCAATTTGCTACTGCAGTTTAAAAGAAGGTTAGATCTGCTTTTTTAAAAGCTAAGAAATAGCACACAAGTTATAAAAAACCTCTACCATTTTAAATATTGCAAATTCAATTGTTCAAAAACTTTCAAATATCCTAGAATGAAGAGTGTGCATGTAACACATGTTCATGCATCATAAGGTGGTATCTAATAATGCAGTTGCAGAAAACAAATACTGCCTACTTGATAATTCCATTTTTTCCCAACTCTTCATCATCTGTCCTTGATCATCTCTGCTATGCTGTCCTTTCTGAAGGCAGAACTATACATTTTTTGCACCACCTCTGGGATAACCTACCTGGATTCTGGGGCTCTGCAGACAAGACTGAAGATCTGATGTCAGGCACACTGAAATGAAGAACAAAACTTGGTGATCACCTGGGAAAAAGGATGAAGTAACTTGCCTAACTGCCACATAGGACCATGGCAGAAATGAGGACATTCTCTCTCTTCACTTCTGCAGTTGTGTGTTCACTTTCACTTCTGCAAACTCCTGTCTCATTTTTGCTGTAAACTTTTCATCTTCAGCAACAAATGAGGCAATGGCTCTAAAAAGAATTGTCTTCTTCAGTACACGCACTGGTTCAAAGCCAGACTAAATCCATGCTCTCCAATGGATGTACCAGTAATATTGCAGGAAAATAAACAGAACATATAATGAACTGTATCATAAGCGATATAAAATAGGAGACCTCTCCTGTCTCTAGAGTCTGTGATGTTACAATCATTAGAGTGTTGTTTTAAAATAGTTTTCGTTACTACAATACAGGCTATGTTCTAAATTAAATAATTTGAATGCTATATTCAGAATAACTGAAGCTGGAATCTTTGTTTTCCCATTGAAAATTTCATAAACTTCAATATATTCCAATTCCAGCAAAGCTGATTTTCCTAAATAAATTGTCTTTTTTTTTTTTTTTTTTTTAATTTTTCCTAGTTTTTAATGCCAGTTTTTTTGGCCTTCCCC
>VWZY01013422.1:330978-349581 GCA_013399075.1 Chloroceryle aenea | reverse complement strand
GCCCCTCGCCCCTCGCCGGCCTGGCGTGGGCAGCGCCCGGAACCCCCCAGGGTGCCGCAGCGGGCACGCGGGAGGCGAGAGGCGCAGGGGAGGGCTTGGGAGCGGCGAGAAACGCGGGCAGATCCCCGGGAAAGTGACTGAAGCTGGGCTTGTGAAGTGGATGGGAGAGCTGGGTGCCTCGGCACGGGAGAGCCCGGCAGGCTGGTGAAGTCAGCCAGAGCTCACGAGGAAGACACTGGTTGCCTTTACTTCTAATAACATTTCACCTGACAGTAGTTATGCGGGTGCAATTTTGTTTCTATTTTCTTTAGCTTATGGACATACACTACAGGTTATTCATTGATCTCTGTTCGCTCAATGTGCACACTTTATATGTAGTTCTGTTAAATAACAATTCTCTTCTGTAGACTTAATTTTACCACGTTTAATTGCAAACCCACATAAATCTGCAGTGTAATGAATCCCTTTGGATTCTTTGTTGAAAAGATAAGAATGCGTGACATATTTCCACGAAGAAATGTGCATGATTTGACACACTGACAACATATGTTATATTTGCATAAAGCTGAATCACATTAGCATATGTTATCATGGATACAGAAAAAAAAAATCATAACATAAAAAAGGTGGATAAAAATAATTCATTTTTACAATGTTGAGCACTGACTTTACACAATAAAGGGCTTGGTAAATATGAAGCAATATTTACCTTCAAATATTTGGTGAAAATTCAGTTGTATAATTCAGCTAATTGCAGCTTCGCAGATTTGTTTGTGCTTTTGGTTGTTTTAAAATACTCTTTCTAACTACAGGACATGTTTGGCTTTGAGGTGCTGTCTGGGGACCTTGTAATTTTTGCTGTCCTCACAAAGCCTTTTACTTTGGGAAACACTTCACCTTCCCTTTAAGAGAGGGAGGGGAATGAGGAGAGACAAAACTTACTCACAAAGGCCAAGTGTCTTGCTCAAGGTCTTTGGTGTTCCAGTCCGACTTTACAGAGAAAACAACTTTGTACACCAAGGTTTGGCATTTAAATGCCTAGAAATAATTAGTGTGTTGTGGGACTGTATTTGCTACTCCATTTCTCAGCTGGCTTCAGGTGTTGTCAGTGATAAAACTACTTCCTGGAAAGAAGGATTGAGATGTTAGACTCACCCTGTGCTTCTTTCTTGTGCTCTCCTCTCCCTCCTTTGCTGCCTATAGGTAGCTCATTAGGAAAAGCTCCCTTTGATAGCTCAGCTGGTAAAGGAGAGCACTGTAGAGGCGCAGCAAGTGGGAATCCTTAGGTCTAAGGGGCTGCCCTGACCCTGAACTGTGACAGATGATTATGACACTGATTTCACTGATGTGTCACAGGTTTAAAGACAGCATAGACAAATGTTCCCCTTGATTCGACTTGAAGGACAAAACCCCTTCTGAGCAGCAACAAAGCTGTTTAACCCATTATTCGTCCTCTTTGCTGAATTACTGAATTCCTGTTGGACAAAATCCAATTAGTAAGTGAAATACCTAAATGGGTTAAAGTAACATCGGTGCACTACTGTGGTCCTAGAACAGTGTCTTACCTTTCAGATATTAATGGGTCAAACGTGTTTAAACTGAGACACTGTATTTGGAGATTTTATAATCCCATCTGGTCACTCCTTACAAGTTCATCTCTGTGTGCAGACAATATAAACATTGTCACTCTAGTCTCTATGGCTGTGGATGTTTAGATATTTAGGTAGGTCTGCAAATGAAGAGCAGGTTTTCAACCAGCAACCCAAGCTAGGGAGGGAGGAGTTTTAACCCCCTAGTGTTGTAGGAGTTGGCGAAAAAATGAACATACTCAGCAACCGAGAGAAAATATCTGGATTTTGGGATCACAAATAGTCCTGATGGTTTTTAAGTCCCTTAGAAGTGTATAAGTACAGCGTTCTGTTACTCACAGTGCTTGTCAGCCTCTGCAGAAACTAGAACACTTACTGTCCCTGTGCCACCCAGTCCTTTACATGATGAGAAGGAGCAGGAAAAAGCATGGGTATTTCTTCTGCATCCTGTAGGGCAACAACATCATTTCTCACAGTCATGCTGAAAAGAGAAGTAGGATAAAAGTTACTTGTGGCAAAAGAACACGGTTTCTCCAGAATTTCCAATATTTTATGAGAGGAAGAAATGAGTAAATTTTAATTTTTTTTTTTTCAGTGTTCTGTTTTGGTTTTAAGTCTACATGTTCTTAGAATTTTCCATTGACATGCCCAGGAAAGTACTAAATATTTTCTACCTCTATTCTGGTAAAATACTTTTTTTCTGGAATTTACTAAGTCACAGGGAAGGGAAAGTGGAAAGAGAAAAGGGGGTGGGGGGAGAAGAAAGGAAGATGAAAGGGGAGAAGAGAGGCAAGAAAGTAAGAAGGAAAAGAAATGGAAACTAATGCTCTTTGAAAGATGAAAGGCATTTGAGATATTGAAGTACTAGACTGCTTTCTGTAAAACAACTGTTCACTAGCATGCAACGCTCTCCTGTTTGGTAAAACTGAAAAAATTCTTCTGAGTCTTGTGTCTTACAGACCTTGTATCCCACTTGAGATTTGAAGATGTTTCTCTAGGACTCCATGGGTTTAGGGGCTGTCAGTAGTATATGCCACAGCCTCTAGTAGTAACTAGACCCTATTTGGGTCTGTAGATGTCAGACCTCTTAGCAGGTACAGAGGATCCTGTCTGTGTCATTACATGGTTCCTAGCCCTGATATCAACAAGACAGGAGAGTGAAAGAGAGGCTGGGTGGGTGCCTGGCAGCCAGCAAAGGTCAACCCACCACACCTGGGACCTCCAACAAAGCAGGGTTGAGTGTCTTTCGACATGCACCTTGCATCCCTGTGGAAAGTGGGTATAAATATCCTAAGGGCAGATTCCATCTACCTGCTCCTGGGATAAATGATGATCCAAGTTGTGAGTAAATAATCCAACCCAGAGAGTGGACTGATTTAAAGCCATTTTCACTAGAAAACATTAACCAAATAAAAATGTTAGTTGCTTTTAGTCCTTAGGCCATTAATTTTAGGAAATATTAAGGGGAAATCAAAATTTTAAGGATCTGAAGGTGCTGAATAACTACTTCTTCTGGTGAAGTGAGGATGATCCAGGGCTAGAGTACTACAGAACAGAATTGTTATGTTTTTTACACATTTTTTGTTTTTATCTATGAATTAAAACATAAAATACAAGTATTGCTCCTCGGTTTGAAAGGTTTAAAAAAGCAACAATCAGTGGTAATACATAGTAGCATACAGTAGGCACTGGAGCTCACTGGTGTGCTTCTTGCTCTTATTCTGTATGGGATTTGCAAAAGAAAGAATAATAACTTTTGGAGGTCTTGTCCCCTGGGGAATATCGCATTTAAAGACTTTCCAGGGAGGGAGGAATAGGCTCTATTATGCTAACTAATGCTGAGACCTGTTTCACTATGTTTACCAGTGGAAGGTACCAAAGGTTGCAGTGGTAACATTTTCTTTCCTGTGTTTGGGACCTTACAACAGGTACTTAAGCTCCAGATCCACAAAACGATATGCTTAACTTCCAGTGGGACTTCTGATAGCAATAAAATTAAGTTCACAGATGAATATTGGTGTCATGCCATAAAAAATGGTTGATCACTGCAGAGGAAGCAAGTGCTCAGTGACAGAGCAGCAGCCAAGTTGATTTAATAGATGGGAGATGATAAAAGAAACCAAAAATCAAGTTGGAATCTGTCACGGTTTAGGGTCAGGGCGGCCCCTTAGAATTTTTGTTTTGTAGCAGTCTCTGATCCGCAGAAATAATCAGCCTGGGCTACCACCTGCCCAGGCCACTTATTTCCTTTCAGATACGGGAGAATTATTTGTGGTCGGATGAACTGTTGTAGCAGCTTGCTTCCTACTCCTGTCGTGAGTACACCGTGGCTCCTCCCTGTTTCACAGTTGAATTTGTACCCATGACATCTGAATACTCAGTCCTGTGCTGCTGCACTAATGGGGTGTCACCCATGTGACTGGAGGGTGCGTGTATCTACCTCATGGTGCATAGATATTGCACATATATTACATACTAAAGATATATCTATATTTAACATTTGGACTAGGTGATCTTAAAGGTCTCTTCCAAGCAAAACATCTATGTTTTTATCCGTGCTTGTGCTGTCATTTTGTGATATGGCAGTGGTGGTTCTGCACTGTGACAGGAGATGTGCATGCTTGTACAAGTGGATCAAGTGCCGCGGAAAGACCTTTGGTCTGGGAGTGCTTCTGGTCACAAGAGCTCAAGTGTCAGAGACAACGGAACATCCCAGTACGTAGTCCTTGTGACCCTTTAAAAGACGCAATTAGACCTGTTTCCATTGGAGGCTGGGTTCCTTCCGATCAAAGAGTTATTGATAACTTTGAGTAAAGTAAAAAGATGCCCACTTCTTAAGAAGTGAGTGTATATGTCATCGGTACATTTTCTAGTGTCATTTCTATACTATAAGGTGGAGCTCAGAAATTATATATAATTATAGCTCCTGGAGGCTAGTTCTGAGCTCAGCAATGTGACCATCAACCCTGAATTGTTGAACTGATTTCTCTGAAATGACCTGATACTGTTGAGATGTAGCCTGACTGTGAAGATAAAATGGAATATCCAGCTCTGTGAGGAGAAAGGGTTTTTTTCCTTCCTCAGAGTAATGCTAACAGACTACCAATGTTAAGCCACAGTGGGGTGCTCCATACAAACATCACTATTTCCCCGATAAACTGTAGGAAAGCAAAAAGCACTGGTTTCCAAAACATGTAATACTTCAAAGGAAACTTTTCTTCAAAGAAATGGCTGAACTTTTTGTAAATTTCTTATTCATGCCCAGTGATCACAGTGATGCTTTTCATCCTTAGAAATGTCTCATATGCACAATCAAGGATTTTCTTCCCAATAGAAGTATAGCTGTTCTGGAAGTTTGGTCAAAGCAAATGCATAAACTTGCACTCTTGGGATTTACAGTAGTACCTTCACTGCAGTTCCATGTCTCCAAACAGAGGAAATACTTTGTTTTGTGACCCCTGTACCAGAATTTCCATGTGGAATGCAAAGATGTTTACATACTGCGGGCATGATTTTTAGACAGGGGATTCTCATATCGAGGGCACAGCTCCAAACCTTTAATATTTAGATTCTGCTCAGCTGTGGTATTTTGCGACTCAGTGTTGTAGACATGCCACCAGGGATCAAAGTAATGCTGTAGAGATCCCACTTTCTTAGTAAAACAGGCATGTGCCAGCCATCTGTTGTATCTGCTGATAGAAAACAGCAGTAAAGTTTCTCAAAGTTTTGCTGAGAAGAAAAGGGGGGGATTTATTGCTCAGCAGAGATGAGTTACAAGGCACCTTATAGTGTAAGCTACATCTGGTTTCCATAGTAATTTGCATGGTACATGTGTAAAATACACAATTATTATGTTTTACACAGCAGTGTAATGCTGTGTTAAATAATCCATTCTTCAACATTTTCATTGTTTATCCTTTCTATAAATATTCTAATGTATTTTTAATAAAAAAGCTTCAGTAATAAAGTATTTTCACTACTTTTACAGTAGTAGCTGCATTGTACAACATAACTGTCGTACTAACTGAAACTAACAGGACACCCCAAGCTTCAAGACTGTGTTTTGTGAAAACATACAGATTTGTCTCTCCATGTTAGTAACGCTTTTTCTGAAATATAACATCCAGGCTATGTTGCTTTCCTTTTCTTGGTGGAAGTGAAAATGTTTTCTTTCAGCATCACCTCTTTTTTACAGACAGTTTCCCAAGTATGTTCTCAGTGGTCTAAAGTTAATGCTGTTACAAGTAATGCCATGGAGTAAAAAGTAAGAACTAACCATAACAGGAACTAACTGGAAGATTTTTTAATATATTTAACTTCTGTTGATACGACACTTTCCAAAGAGTTTTTTTTTTGGTAGAGTGACTTGCTTCTAGCCAAGTGAGTTATGTACATGTAAAACAAATGCAAGGAACCACACTCTTCCTAGGGCAAGCACATATGTAAGGGATATGGGTTGATCCAGAGCTTTCAAAACAGTGATATGTAGTGAAAAACCTGATATGCAACTTGCATCACATTAAGCATAATTTTAAGTATTGTATACCTAAGCACAGGGCAATGAGTTACTGATTAGTATTTTTAAGGCTTTCAAGAAAAAGCAACTCAAAACCTTTTTTGTTTCACCTTCCTGTGGCTTTACACTTGGCTTCCTAGGGTTTGTTCTTTTATTTTCTTTTTTATACACAAATTCCACCTTTTGAAAGATGCTACTTTACTTCTATGAGTCTCTTGTATTCTGCTGTTCAAACATGTTGGGTTTTGTTTTTTTTTCTGTTTGTTTTGTTTTGTTTTTATTATTTTTGGTTTGCTTTTAACACAGTTTATTTGTGGCCAAACTCTTCACTACATCAGACTATAGACCAGACATAGTGGAAAGTGCAGTCACTCAAAATGCACAGCAAAGAAGGGACAGTTGCACTGCAAAACTTAGTTTTTCCATAACAAAATACACGGTGTTCTTTGCATTGAATTATATGTACAACATGTAGCAGATGCCTGTTGCTGCAGGTGTATGTTTCAGTGAAAGTTGAAGATAGATTTATTGGTATTTTCTGTTACATAAATGGCTTTTTTGAAAGTGATGAATGGAAGAAACACAAAATCAATCACCTCTTGGATAGCCTGTTGAATGCAGTTAACCTTGCATTATTTCCCTTCTGTTTGATTTGTGGAGACTGGTATTTTGAAATCTTAATTGTAATAAATTGTGATTATAATAAATAATATATGTGTAATAATTTAATGAAAGATTGTCTCTTATGCAAAATAAAGTTGAGATCCATGTACAACAAGAACCTGGGCTATGGCACTTTGAACTGAGCTAATTGTTTAAAATAATAGTCTTGCTCAATGAGTATGCATAAATTGAGATCAGATGTGTTTTCCCTGTGGTGGCACCTTGTTAGACGATGTGTGAGCTGATGGTCCTACAGAGTCTCTGCTTGCATCACTGATCCTCCCACTGTCTAACGAGACCTGTCAGCCTGTAGAAGAACCTGCAGAAGATTTGTCTTTTTCCTTACATTTTATAGAAGAATGAGCTAAATAGGGAGAAACAGACATGTCCTCAAATTTCTGTGATGCATATTCCCATTCCTTCATGCCCCTTCCCTAGATTCATTCCAGTATGTCTATGTCTCTCTTGTACTGGGAAACCCAAGACTGGACCCAGCACTCCAAGTGTGTCTCACCAGGGCTGAGCAGAGGGGAAAGGATCACCTCCTTTGACCTGCCAGCAGTGCTCTGCCTGATGAAGCCCAGGAGGCTTTTGATCTTTTTTGCCACAGGACCACATCACTGACTCATGATCCATTTCATGTCCACCAGGACCCCAAGTACTTTTCAGCCAAGCTCTTTTGGAGCTGCTTGGCCACCAGCACATACCAGTGCATGGGGTTGTTCCTTCTCAGGTGCAGGACTTTGCAATTCCCTTTGCTGGACTTTGTGAGGTTCCTGTCAATCCATTCCTTCAGCCTGTTGAAGTCCCTCTGGATGCCATCATGACCTTCTGGTGTATTGGCCTCTCTGTCACAACATTCAATTCATTAATGAGGATGTTAAGCAGTAGGAGACGTAGTATCAACCCCTGAGATGCACCACTAGTGACTGGCCTCCAACTGGACTTCATGCTACTGCTGATAACCCACTGAGCATGGCAGTGCAGTAGTCCACCACACTTAGGTAAATTCCACTTCCTCACTTCTTCTGTGCGTTGCTGTGGGAGACAGTGCTGAAGGCCTTACTAAGGCAAGGTAAACAAAATCCACTGCTCTCCACTCATCCCCCAAATCGACACAAAAGGGGACAGGCAGGAACACAAAACCGAGACTGGTTTTACAATCACAGTGAAGCAGCAAACTGAAATATGGCTCAGAAAAAGTAATAAAAATGAGACAAAGATGGTGATACTGTTGTACAAAGACACTGGCAAGATTCTATCCAGCTATGATACCTGAAATCCACCACAGAATGTGGATTCATAGTCCATTCATAGAAGACCACTTAGCTGCACAAAAATGCCTCAGCAATTACCAGGTGTGACCTGACAAGTCTGACTTGGAGAAGAAGCATGTACAGAACAGAAATGCCTTAGTAAAGGCCTACAGAGATTTGGGGTGGATTTCTTTCCAGACAAACAACAAGAAAGCCCCTGGATTTTTTTGCACCTACTATGAAAGTTTGCTTTGTTTTGCAACAGACTGGTGGAACCAAGCTTGTTTGGTCATACAAGGAAAAGTGGGCGATTAACTTCCAGCTGCTTCAGCACTTGCTGCCATCATTGGCAAATACTTCAATAAATAACTTGGAGACCAAACACCGCTTTCAGAGCTGGTCCCACAAATCCTCTGAAGTTGCCCCTTAGCCTGGATAAACAGCCAGCTAAACCCAACTGACCCTAAAGGAAATAACTATGCCTGACATCAAACCTGGAAATCTCCCAGCCTCAGGTTTTGGCCCATCTCCAGGGAAAAAAAAAACCCAAACAGCAACCCGCTAATAGAAGATCCGTCACCGTCTCTGAGCACTGAAGCACAAAATCCAGTAGTAAGAGCAGCTGAGCCAGCCTTTGCAGCGATGGCTGGCCAGAGGAGGAGGGAGCAGACTCTTGGACTGTCCTGGCCATCAGAGAATGAGTTTAGATCTTTCAATGACGCAATTATGAATCTGTTTTTTCTGATAACATGAGTAAGACATGGAGACGTCACAACTTGTTGATAAGCAGGAGAAGATAGGCTCTCCCTGCAATTTTTTCTACTTGCTCTCAAATTGCAAATGTGTGACTATTGATACAGTCAATGGGAATCTGAGACTAAAACCCACAAAGGCAAATAATCAAGTCCACTGAACACCTTCAGTAAGGAGTACAAGTACCAACTTCAGCCTTTTCCTTTTAAACTGCAGTAAACACTGCTTTCGTTTTTCCAAGTTTGAGCCTTAGCCAGTTCTCTTTCTTGGAGAAGTTCTGGGAAAAAAGTTGAACTGTTGAAACAGAGTCCATTTGAGTGACCAGGCTGAAACAAATTCATTTTTTCCTTGAGAAGCCACAGGTACATCAAATAGCTGCAGGCAGCTATGTGCCTGCAGCATTCCATGCAGGAACCTTCAGGGAGAACTGGTAAATTGCACAGCAGAATACACCAGCATTTGCCAGAGGAAGGAGAGGTGAAATGCAGATACCTGGGTCTGTAATCATAAGCAAGAGCTGAAATGCATAGCCAAAATAAGAGTTGGGAAACTTTTGCTAGCAGGGCGTGTTGACCATTACCTTGGTAATTCTCTATTCAGATTGCATAGCAGTGATCAGATTTCTGTATTGGCAAAGGAGCACAGCTGAAAGCTTATGACCTAAGATGTTGCTTCCCTCAGTCAGAGCTGTGACACGTTGGTATTAGGTTCAGGGTGGGGAAGCTTATACCGTCCCTTACAGCCAGAAATTAGAGGCCTTCATCACATCAAGAACCACTTGGTTTTCACATTTTTACTTGATGTAACAGTAAGCTTTTCTTTGATGGGACAAAGTCTGTGCCTTATCCTGACATTAATGGAGTTCATATTTGAATTGTATCAGTGTGAATATCCTGTTTAGTTAATGGACCATTTTTAATTGTCTTGCCAAACATTTGCAGTCAAGTAAACTTCGTAATTTATATAGTTGGTGCCATGATGCCATTGTTAGTATGATTTGTTTAGACATCAATTAATTGAAACCTAAAAGCAGAATTATAAGATTTAAAACATTCCAATTAACCTATTTATAAAAGACCTTTATTTATCCAAAAGTAAGGTTTCCTCATCCTGTAAAATCCAATCAAGAGTACAAGTTCATTCAATTTAATTAATAAGGAAATACTTAAAAGAATGAGGAATCTGAAAGCTTGCTGGCAGGAGGAATGGTTAGCTGGAGGTATAGAGCTCTCAGCCTCCACAAGTTCTCATGAAATATATTTCTCCATCTCTCCACAACCCCAGCAACTCCAATAGAAACTTCTGTCTTTAGGTTTATATATATTTCTTGTTCTTGTTTGCAAAGTTTGAGGTAACTACGGTAAGGTGTTCCCCTCTTCTTGGTTTAGAGCAGCTGATGGAGCACACTCAGGTTCTTTAGGATTTCTTTCCTTCCCCAGGGCAGAGGTCTCCTGATCAGTGGGAAGCAGAAAGCTGGTTTTGTGAGAGATGGCAAAAAAGGGATGGCCACTACCCTTCCGTGAAAGTGGTACTGTGAGATTCTTCCCTCTCTGATGCCTTTATAACTGCTTTCTGTCAAACCAGAAGAAGATCCCCGAACTAACACTCTAAGTTCTGAGAAGAGATTTGTGCCAGTCTCCAGCTCAGACTTTGTCTGACTGTTGCACCCAGGAGATGAAAAGGTGGAGTAAGCAGCCAGTCTGCAGGGGCTTCCCTAAGCATGGTGAAAGAAAGGAGGGCTGGACTTTTGTTATAACCTGAGCAGAATTTCTTGAACTGGTATTCAATTATGAGAGCTTGCAACACTGTTTCACACATTATTATTTGCCTTGACAACAAATCTGGTTTTGCTACCCCATCCACATTCACAGGACATTTTACTTGAAATGCATAGGCATTTATTCTGACAATAATCAAGCAGCAGAGATGTCTAAGTGAAGCTTGCTTTTTATCTCTGATTACAGACTGCCAGATAAGTCAGATTTAGTAATGGTATACTTAAATTAGTTCCTGTGGTTAAGTCTAAACTATATTTCTGTCAAGCACAAGATGAGCTCCTGACCACTCTCAATGCATAGAAAATATTTTAAGACATTTCTTTAAAAAAGCAAAAAGCCTTGGATTAAAATTTGTACAATCTGCATGTTGAAATCTTAACCAAGCATTCCTTTCTATATATCTTGGAAAATAGACATTCTAACCGAGGTGTGTTGTTTGCCTGACTACTCTTTCAGTAAAGAAACTCTTCCTGATGTCTACTCTAAATGTCCCCTAGTGCAACTTCAGGCCATTTCTTTTAGTCCTGTTGTGATTTACTTGAGAGAAGAGGCTGCACCCACCTCACTACAACCACCTTTCAGGTATTTGTAGAGAGTTGTACAGTTATGTAAGATTGAAAGTCAGAGAGGATTAGGAAAAAAACCTTACTTTGTTCCTCAGAGACTTAGAAGTTTGCAGATAGTTTGCGTGTTGCATAAACCCTGTTGTCTAAACAGCAGCATGTCTCTTCACTCTGAGTGGAGCAGAGACAGGATCGCTTTCCCTGCACACTGGGGAGGGTGTGGGAGATTCCCTCTCCCAAGCAGAGCTGAAGAGAGCTGGTTGTGTGGTATCTTCCTTTGCTGCAGCACTCTGGAGCATGGTTTCTGGTACATCTTAGGAGATCCACATGAGGGAGCCCATATGCTGTGTGCACCACACTAATGGCAAAGGCTGTTAGAGGAGTGTCAGGCTACCTTGATTCAGGAGCACACTTGTTCCACTCTGGTTTGCCTGAGCACCTCATGATCAAAAGCAGCAAAGCACGGGCCTCACCTTTTCACCAGAACAGCATCATCCTTAGCTGAGACAGGTCATACATCCCCCGACCAGTGGTTTTCCTCACTGGCAAACTATATGTATGGTTGGTATGATCAAAAAAGCTTCCTGGTGCAGCATCCCTGTCCAATCTCTTCTGTAGGTCTCTGACATTTTCCTAAGATGTGACAAGATGGTCTATCCTCAGCTCAGCTGCACCGCACAGCTAAGTGGTGTGCCACAGTCAGGAAGGTGATGCATGGTGTCTCATTTTCCTGAGAAGTATCTCATATTACTTTTAAAGATTACAGCTCCTTGATCATATTTCAGAAAGGTTTGTAGTCTGGTACTGCTCTAAAGAAACCTATTAATACGAGTGGCCTCAAGCTGAAAAACATGACGAACATGAGTCAACTTGAATTGTATAACAGTGTATAACCTTAATGAACAACTGCAAGATCATATTGCATATCATGTGTTTGGACTTTTCCTTTTTCTCAAAAATAAAAGTCTCGTGCCCACAAAATAGCTTGATGGCTTTGGCAGTGCCATTAGAAATGTGCATGCCCTTTCTGGGTCCAGGTTCTGTTGATTTCCGTAGTATTTTGAAGGGAACCATCATCTCATTGATGATTCTTAGCTTAGTTTCTACTTTACACCAGGAAAATGAAATTTGAGAGTGTGATGAGGAAAGCTGATGTCTGCCAATGGTACGAGAGCACTTCACCTTGCTTCCAGTGCTGTTACACAACAGCTTCAGCCAGGCTAGCAGCTGACACTGTCTTATCTTGTTTTCCCATCCCTGGTCACACCTCTCCATTCTCTTTCTTGTGTCAGTACTGTATGGCCACTCAGGGAGTTGCTCTGACTGAAACTAGCCCTGCAGAAATAAGTTATTAATTTTTCACTTTAGCTCATTATACAGTCACATCTGAAGAGGGTAGGATTGTGACAATTTAGTCTTAGGCTGCCTTGAGCTGCCCTGGTGCAGTCTCAGTACTGTGAGCTACAGAAAATGTGGCAAATCAAACCAAAACAGAAACAACTACCAAACACCAGCCATCTTCTTACTGACAGAAATTCAAGCATAACTCAACAAAATTGACTGAGCTGACAGTGAGTCCCACTGCAGATGGCAGGAACAGTTTAACTCACAGGCTGCTGTGCCGAGGAGCACTGCACTTCTGTGCCCCGTAGAGTTGCAAAGAGCAGACCTGACAGCTCAGGAAGATTTGCAGTGCAGGACCTTGTTTTGCTCCAGTGTTTCCTCCTGAAACTACCATGGACCACACTCAACCCAGACCTACTTACTGCATTTAGTCAATAAATGTTGTTTTGGGGGATTTGGAGAACCTCCAGCAGCCTTTGACTCCAACAGAAGTTATGGATTGTCAGCACATCTGGAATGTATTGAGTGACAAAAAGGACAATTTGGCCTTGGTCTGCAAGAACAGACCAGATTTATCATAGCTGTGCATCAAGGAATAAATTAAATTTCTGATTTCAGCAAAAATCTTTAATCCCAAGTGGGACAGTCTCAAAGACAAGTGTAGAGTTATGTTGTCACCAGACTTATGCTGGTTTTTCATCAGAGGTAAGTTTGGGCTTGTGGAAGTACATACATTTGTGTGTGAAGCTGAACTGACCCACTGGCTTTTTCTCAAATAAAAGTGAGGTTACGGTCTCTGCAAAGCATTCTTCCAGGGAACTTTCAACTGCTGACACTCCCTGTCAGGAATTATACTGACAGATGTTAGGTCAGGTTATCGAGAGTTAAAAAATAATAATAATAAAAAAAGGGTGTAGGTCACCCAAAATAAACTTCATACCTGTCTGAGTAGAACTTATTTCTGCAAATGTGTGCAAGGATTCATCTGGGAGCTCAACTTGACCCTGCCCGTCATAACTCTTCCTAATTTCTTTCATTTTCCTTGGATGGAGGATTGCCCTGGTCTTGCCAGCACTGCCTATATCAAAACACCGGTTTTGTCTTTCACCAAGTACATTTGCACAAAACGTTTAACCTAGAAAATGTCAGGATCATATCTTAATCCCATTGAAGAAAAGGACGATAACCATGTTCATCATCTGAATCCTCTCTAAAGAAAGAGTGTGACAAGAAGAAGGGGAAAACAGACAGGACAGGCCTTGAAGAGTAGGAAAGAATTGTTACACTAGCAGTGTATAGGGGAAGAAGGAAGACATTTTTGATATGATGATTTCTCCAAATAACTGCTGCTAAAACTCAGAGAAATGATAGCAAGTGCAGAGAATTGTCTGTGTTCAGCAGCACAGCTCATGTGCCACAGTTAAATTCAGGACTTGACTCGACTTTGATAGCAAGCCAGTGCAGAGAAAGCCAGCAGAGTCCATGCCATGTGAAGATGCCTATGCTGTGAATAGACTCCATCTGCACCCAGGGAAAGAGAGAAAGGCAGTTTAAGACACCAGGTAGATCAGACTCTGTCTGAGTTGACTTTTCTTCTTCAAGTGCTAATCTCTCTCCTCTGAGTGTACTGTGAGTCAAGAATGAGCTGTCTTTAAAGAAAATACCTCATTTAAATGCTGGGAAATGCACTGGACCATGCATCAAACCTCCAAAGACTGGACCCTGTGAGATTGGTACTGTAACTCAGGAATGAAGCTGTGCAGACCCTGCCTATGGAAATAGCCTAAAAGACAGAATGTTTTTTTGTAGAAATTGTTCCATTTCTCATCAGAAACTGGGGATTATGTAACACTTCCCTGCTTTACTATGAAGATAAGTCCATCTTGCTTTGAAGAATTCATAGTTATGAAGGACATAACTATATGGAGGCCTGTGTGGTACATGGGAATATTTCAGTAGTATATGGCCACATCCACATGCCTTGTCTCAGTAGACAAATCAGTGTGATTTCAAGTGCAACAGCAGACACAAGTTCCTTTTCAGATACACCGACTAAACATTCTATTTAAATAACAAATATAATTCTTCTTTCATGGTAGTATCTAGAATTTTCTTTGGTCAATGGCAGCCTGTAAAGCAAGAATAAAATTACTCTGGATATTCACAAAAAAAGGCATTTGAAAAATCCATACAGCAGATGTTAAAGCAGAGCAGTGTTAAGGAAGTCTTTCTAACAACTGCTCAGGAAAGAGTTGAATATTTTTCAAAACCTTTTCACCATAACTTTTAAACACTCATTTGCTAGAGAATACAAGGCTGAAGACTATTATCTACTAAGCAGTAAATAAAGAAACTGTCACTCAGAGGTGCTACAAACTTTCTGTCACTTGTGTGGAAGTGTCCCCCTTTGAGACCCTAGAAGGACTCCAGACTGACAGAAGCTGTTGTGAGATTTCATAACTTTTGAGAAAATTCATTGCTTACTTTCTGAGGAGAGATATTTATTATATGGGAATGCCAGTCAAAGCCAAGAGTGAAACACATGGACTCAATAAAGGCCCAATTACGTGACCTTTGCTGTTTGCCACGCTTTTAACTTGTGTAAGTTATTGATTACACTTTCATGAGATTATAATCAGAAGGTTGTTCATTGGTAATGGTGTGCTAGAGGAGCTTTATCCTCAACTTCAAAGCTGTCCTGTGAGGCTTAAGAACAAAGGGTTTGAAGTTTGAAGCATGACCAAAATGAATCTGTGTGCATTATCCATGTTTACCACCATGCAAGAGGGGAATTAGCTTAATCTTCAGTTGTGAACTTTCTCTCATCACATCAGACGAGCCACCATCTCTAAGGTTTACATATGTGCTTTTTAAAGTATTCTCTTTAATTAAATGTAGTGTCTGCTTAGGTCTTCATCATAACTAATCTAAATGCTTGTAGGACTGTACATCATTGTTTTGATGGGAGTTAACCTGATGAGACAGTATTATAGTCTTTAAGAAGCAGTAATAATTTTCCCTCTTTTTATTAGCCTTAGGAAATTGGCATTTTGAACATCCCTGACCATGAAATCTCCACTGGAAAGAGCACTGATCTTTTGCTAAGTGACAAAAAAAGCGCAAATTAGCCATTGCTGTGCCAGAACAAGAAATAACTTTTCAGGAGAACAGCTTTTACTGATTATCAGGACACCAGTACAATATGTTTAATTCAATATTTTAAGATAATGAAGGCTTGTGTAACTTTTTTTTTAATTTATTTATAAACATAATCTAAACTCTTAGTGCTATTTATCTTTTTGGTGCGTTGCCTGTTTCTCTTCCCTTCCCCAAAGTTAATTTTTCATTTCTAAGACATTGGAAAAAACAATTTGAAAATTGTTTCAAAATATAAATAACTGCATATTTATCAAAACCCTGATGACTTTGTCTCTAAGCTTAATTTTCTCAGAAGTAGCTCTACTTATGCAGTAATAAGATAGGTTACAGAAAATCTGTTAAACAAGGAAATGTCTAAATGTTGGGAATCATGCTCCCCTATCTATTTTGTTTCTAAATAAAGCAAGGTAGAGGTGGAGTGGCAAACCCCAAGAGTTCCCTCAACAAGGAGCTGTAAATTTGTTGTGACTTAAGAAATCCTGCATGCTGCATGCCTTTGTATTGGTGTACTTGTATGTAGCTGGAAATTGCTGTGGATCCGGTTGCCTGTATGCTGCTTTCCAAGGCTTTAGCTTTGTAGAATGGCCCCACCGTCCCCATTGCAAATACCTTCTGTGTCAAAGAACTGACTCTGATCTAAACCAAAGTTGTGTTTCTATTAGCAGGCTAATGATGGACAGGAATGTACAATGGGCATTCATTTGGTCCTTTATTTCAGGTAGCCTGCTTTTCCCAGGGGTGACTATGAATTTCAAAGTTAATGTTCTGCTGGTGTACTTGGATTTTTCTTTTTCACTAGCATCCCTCTCTAACCCCAGTCCTTCTGCCAAGCCATTCAGTTTCCAGTCTTGGGTTGTTTTCAAATGACCTCTTCAAATGCTAGAGTGCTTCCAGAGCCCAAGGTTTAGTGGGAGAAAATACCAGCTTAAAATGACCAAATAGCTGCCCTGTTTCCCATGTCCCTGAAGAGCAGACAGCAGCCAGAAACTCAATAGCTAAATGTAATTTAAATTTATTACTTTGTGGCCTCACCAAGCCTCTCAACAGTGATTTCGTCGTATTACTTATTTTTACAGAAATACTCTTCTCATTACTTGGAGGAAAGACTAATGTATTCTGCAAAGACTTCTGTCCATCTCTCCTGTGCAAAGCATTCTTGGAAGCCTACAGTGTCACCTGTCAAAATCTGGGGCTCCTTTTGATAGCAATGAGGAAATTTCTTATTTTCAGCTTTGTAAATCATCCTGTTGGAGGATCTGATCTGCCATCTACAGTCGCATGCCACAGAAGACATTAAGTGCTAGTTAGTCATCTTCCAGTGACAAAAATAAAAGAAAAAAAAGAGCGTTTTTGTACCATTCTTCTTCTGAAACCATTAAAACCACAAGTGTTTAGTGTTGAAAGTTGCATGCAGGGATTCACTCTGTTGTTAAAAAAGTCTTCCCCCTCATGCATGGGTTTTCTTCTGTCTGCCAGTTTTCTTAACAGGAAGGAAGCAGACATAAAGCAGGCCCTGCAGAGTTGTGTGCATTTCACCACGGCACTGACTGTCACATAATGTATTTTTCTTTGAGATTGCCCCTTTTGCTGAATTCTAATTTGGGTCCTTCTTTTTTAGAAACACCATAATGTTCCTGTTTTTCCTTTTGTGTGCATCTCTGCTTTTGTTAATCTTGCTGCTTCAGTTCATTCACACACCCTTTGCAGCCAGTACTGGAAAACGGGCCCGTTATCCTGTCTTCTGTGGAAGCTGTTTTTCTCCTTGTGTTTCTGTATCAGTTCATATTGTTAAACATGCCTCCCACTTTGGGACTACTTTGTGAGGCTGATGGCAAGTCTGAGTGTCACACTGAAGTGCAAAAAATTATTTACCCACCATGTGACAGGACCAATTAACAGGTAAGTCAAAGCTGCCTTCCCTAGCAGAAAAATAAAACCTTGTAGGCAGGCAGTTTATTATCTGCTTGCCTAAGGAGGCATCGTCATGTTGTTCATTACAGCAGTGTCTAGACTGCACCACAGTAACAAAAGGTGTAACATGCGTACTCATATTGAAGGCCAGACACCTTCAATAACCTGGTACACACAGTATGGCTATGGCCTCCCCTCTGCTGAAATTCATCTTATTGTGCTTCATGCTTCATCTTGGAACACAGACAGACCACCTTCTCTGACCTAATGCAGTTAATATCTTGGGGAAGCAGTGGTCCATACTGTAAACACCTAACAAACACATACGTTGCCTCACTTTGTGATTTTATTTATGGCATATGCAGCTGTGAGCATCTGTTATGGATAATGCATGCTAGAATCTTCCAGTGTGTGCGTAGCCAGGAATATCCATGGATCTGTGATAAAAAGGAACTTTTTTGATGAGCTTCTTTCTTTAAATGTAGAAAATTGGCATTAGGGTATGTTTGTCATTTAATTGATAACGGAATGGAACAGTCAGCACTGATCTTTTAAAAATAGTGAGAAGAAAATATAGTTAATTTCTTACGTCTACTTGCAAACCTAGCACACATTCTCTTCTTAGAAAGGCTGCAGATTTCATTAGGTTATTGATCTGCAATACATGACAGTTTAGGCTACTCCACTTCAGGTACTACCATTGCATCTAATCCTACATCTTTCATGTAAAATGGAGAAAATATAAAGCACATTCTTGTGAATGCTTTGATTAAATATGAAACAAAACCAAGGTAGGCACAACATGGCATCTGAGTGATAAGAAAACTCTAACACAGTAGATCTCATACTGAGGAATGGAGTTCTGTAGGAATTTTAAGTGTATATCATTTAAAACCAAACTGCCAACAGATGTTTGCTACAATAGTTGTTAGAGGGCTTCATTATTTTTATAACCTTTTAAATTCCTCTGATTTATAGAAAACAGCCATTTAAAGTCCATAAAAGTTAATCTCAACCATGGAATTATTTGCTTAAAACGAAATTTCCTCCCTTTGCTGAAGGCCTTGCCCA
>VWZY01013422.1:312951-330549 GCA_013399075.1 Chloroceryle aenea | reverse complement strand
AAAAAAGAGTCACAAGAATGTTTTTATAACGGAAAAGAAATTACAGATTTTGGATTCTCCCCTTTATCTCTCAACAGTGTCCAAGGAAATTTTGTTGTCACTACCAGGTCACTGACAATGACCACTTACAAAAGAAATCATGGTAGTCACTAGACAATATTTTAATTGCACAGACCCATCTCTTCAATTAACCATCATGACCAAATTTCATGCTAGGCTGGAGCATGGTAAATATTTGCTGAGAGCATGTTGTTTGCTTTTCAGAAATGATGATTAATTCAAGTTAATTGGCAATCAACTCAAATTACAGCAGGACAATACTGGAGACTGGATGTAGGGGTTGTGTCAAGACAGATTTTTTTCCAAATGGATAGGATTTATTGCAGTAAAATCTTGTTTCAGATTCACAGGTTTGAGGAGTTAAACTACTCTACTCTACTGTGCAGCCTCTGTGGACTGTGATTATTGTATGTAATTTTTATATAAAAACTTAAGCAACTCAGTCCAGCACATGTGATTTGCAAGCAGTCTCTGGAGCACATGGCTTCATAATTTTGAAGTCATGCTGGATTTACCTCAGGTGTTTCATGTCTTCCTAATTAGATACTGTCATTTCAAGAATTTCCATTTTTGTCAGCTCAGCAGATGTCCAAAGCTTTGTCCAGAAATGGTGAGAGCAGGTATCTCCCTCCAGTGCAATCAGTGGCTTTCCTTCTGAGCAGCCTGTTGCTTGTGCAATGTCTCTTCCCATTTTTTTAACATGTGAGCTTAACATACTCCTGCCTCAGGCACTAATCCCTGCTACGCCTCTACTCTGGTTAGAGGAATTCCTTCCTTGAAAGGAGGTGAGTATTGTGGGTCATGCAGTAATTGATCCCCTTTCCCACAGAGAATTTTTTTTTATCTTTGTCCTTAGGCATAGTTTTGACTCTAGAAAATGAGATTCCAGTCCCTTTTCTACAAATAGGGGCCCTGGCTCACAATCTGACCTGCTACAACAGCCTGGTGGAATGGAAATATGGGAGTGGAGCTTTTTGGTCTAGTTGTTTACTAGAATAGTAAGAACATAATGTTTTAATATCCCAACCCATTATGACCTAGGTTAGATATAACCAGACATCAAAGCTAACCAATGAGAAACAGTACAGCATTGACTCGCTCACTGTACTATTCTATAGATGTGTGGAGACATATAATTATTTTTCTGAACCAAAGTTTTATTTGAAAACAAAAATGTTCACAATCTGACTTTATGGCTTGTTTTCATATTTTGGCATGGTATATTGTATTGGAAAAAAAGTGTCTTTAATTAAAAGCAGCCTTTTGAACATTACCCCAGACTTCAGTTTTCATCTCCTGTTTTACTGCTTCTCTCTATGCCCCTTTTCCCTCCCACATACACTCCATGTGTTTAACCCACCCTTAAAAACTTCCATAGCTTCCTTCCCTATTGTGTTGCAAGTCCTCCTCTGAGGTCTCCATGCCTACACAACACCCTTTAGACAGTCTTCAGACTGTCTATGCGGAGTGTAGCCCCATCTTTCTGTTCTGGTTCTTCTTGCTATCCCCACAGAGTGAGTGGATGTGTTGCCAGGACTGATCAGGAATTTCATAATGACCTTTCTACCCAACTCATGAGTGCTTTGCTGATGTCACCAGGAGCTAAAGGTCTCCTGCATGCTTCTGTGATTTTTGATCAAGTTAGCAGAGCACAGCATCACAGAAGGGCTGAGGATGATCTGAGACCAGACAATCTGATCTCAAGATGATCTAGTCCACCTCTCTGCTAAAGCAGGGTCACCTAGACCCACTTGCCCAGGACTGTGTTGAATAGGGTTTTGAATGTCTTTACAGATGGAGGCTCTGCAATCTCTTTGGGCAACCTGTGCCATTGCTCAGTCAGTCACACAGTAAAAAGGTGTTTTTTCAGGTTCAGATGGAGTTATCTTTATTGTGCCCATTGCCCCCTGTCCTGTCACTGGGCACCGCCAAGCAGCTATTTATACACATTGATTAAATCGCCCCTCAGCCTTCTCCAGTCTGAGTGGTCCCAGCTCTCTCAGACTCCTCCTGTATGTCAGATACTGCAGTCCCTTGATCATCTTTGTTGCCCTTCACTGGTCTCACTCCAGTAAGTCCATGTCTTTCTTGTACCAGGGAGCCAGGATATTACAGGAGAAATATACTGTAATATACTAACAGTCTTCTGGCTAAGGACTGTCATCTCACAGACATAAATTAACTACCTTTTATTAGCCCAAAGTTGCAGTTGCACATCGGAAGGAGGATGAAGATAGTGGAAAGTAGTTTTTAAATCATGCCAAAACCTTCTGGTTATCACCAGAACAGATAATTTATGGTGTGGTTAATATTGAGTGACATGAAGCCAACTCTGTAGGAAAGCTCTCAGCTCCACCCTTGGAACAACTTGAACTGAGGTTGAACAAGGCAGGGCCAATAATGTGGCCAGTCATTGCCTGGCACTGCTTCCCCAAGGCAATGTGCTGTGCTGTGCAGATCAGCCAAGAGCAAGCTCGGGTATTTTCACACCACAGTTGGTATCATGCATGTGCGTATATCCTTCAAGCTGTGCTTGTGGTGCAGGCAGGTCCTTGAGGCTCACCAGTCAGTTCCAGGAGGTTTCTGTCCATAAAACAGCTTTAAGAATTTGCTTACTGTTTATACATTTTTGTGGTCTGTAAGATAAAAAGGCTGGGTTGTTAAAAATGTCTTCTCTGTATAGAATTTGTTCGCTGTATGCATGCCATGTTCCTTGCTGCTGTATTGCGTCCTGATTGGTATACAGTCTACTGCAATCTCTGAAATAAGAGGAAATCATCTGAAAATTATTCTTAGGTGAGAAGAACTCACAGAAATAATACAAACAAATACAGTGAATGGCATAACAAAAACTGTAGTATTTTTCTGCTATAGTTTATATGTTAAATTAGTTTGCTTCTGTGAATGCAGTTAAAATGCGTAGTGATTTTTCTTTTATTTTGTCATAGGCCGAATACTTCTATGAGTTCCTGTCTTTGCGCTCTTTGGATAAAGGGATAATGGCTGATCCAACTATAAATATTCCTCTGCTTGGAACAGTTCCTCATAAAGCATCAGGTTTGTACTGTTGATATTATAAATTGTATTCCTGTAAAAAATATTCCACACAGCAGTAAATTCTAAATATTTTATTATGAATTGCAGTTCTGAAGTTTATTGCTAAAGAAATGCTTGCCACAATGCTTGACGCTGACAGTGTGTGAGTGCCTTGCCTGACTAAGGCAGCATATTTTGTCTGAGCCAAGTCACATGAAACATTTATGTGTAGATAAATCAGCAGAAACTTTTGCAAAGTTGTGTAAAATTCATGTGCTTAAATATAATTACTGAAGTTGTGCAACTTGTGGAAAACAAAATCTTTGATCACTATAAGGAATGGTTATCAAATTATTCTGTTTCTCAGAGGTTGAAGTTTGTGGATGTTTTACTTTCAGTTGGGGTCAGCTGTTGTCGTCAGGCACTCAGCTCAAAGACACAAGTTCTAGTTTAGTTTATTATCACTTAACACTTTTCCCTTAGCTATGCATTCTTAGTCCTTCACTGGAGACAATAGCTCCACAGCAGAGGCTGAGCCCAAGGCAGTGTGAGTGCTCCAGAAGCACTCCTGTGCACAGGGAGCCAAGGGGAGTAAAAAAACTTTCCATGAGAGGTTATCGAGTCCACTTTGCTCTGAAGTGGATGAAGAACAGTTTACGTGATCTGTTCCAGAGCTAACATGTGGTAATCTCTGGCAGAAAGGCAGAAATGTACATCTGTGTGACAGTACTGTCTTCGTGATCATGGTTTCATGATCAGCCTTAGCCGGCCTAAGACCATGTGGGATAAAATGTGAAAGAAATGAGAAATGGAACAGGAGAGTGGGGCCACAAGTGGAGTACTGATATACAAGTTTATGTCTTTGACCAGTCTTCATTTCTCTTTTTCAATGTATAAATTCTAGAAGTTTGCTCTCGATAGCCTCCATTTTCAGCCTGTAGTAAAATGGCATTGAAGCATCTTTTGATTATGGCACCTGGAATTTAACTTTCATGATTAGTCTCTCCATTCAGTGTGGATTGAATAAGTAGTATTAAAAATGGATTTGGGTGAAGAGTGCTATAATATTTGTACCATAATTGCCACAACTTAATTTGGTCACAAGCCTGATAAATTGGCAAGCAAAGACATTTAAAACTAACTAAAAAATCACAAAGACTGAAGTTCTTGTTAAGTGTTATTTCCATCTCCATATAAAGCAGGTGAGATGTGTAGGAAGCTCTGCACTCAGCATTCTCCAATAGAAGCTAGTTTCTCCTTTAATTTTTATCTATCTAGAAAGGATAGACCAAAATTACCCCCTTCTGACTATGTTTAGGAAAACTTAATCTACAAGTGCAGGGAGGCTGGAGATGAGATCTCATAGTTCCAGCAGAAGGTCTGTTAAGTATCATGAGGTCTTATTAAAGCCAAAAAGGTCTTACCCTTCTTGCAGCGCTGCTACCTCAGTTCCAGGACTAATATGGGCATGTCCATGGTGTTTCTTTACATGGATCATGTCCAGTGAACCACTGAGCTTAGTATATATTAGGTGTATTTAAATCCTGTTCGTCATTATAGTGAGCCTGGTGTTTAACAGCAATTGATAATCAGTGCACATACATTATTTAAAGCATGTACACTATTTAACAGTGACTCACTAGTATGATGGTGGTTTATGCTGCCTGCTAAGTGGCCAAAATCAGCTAGGTAGCCTTAAATAAATACAGGCTACAAAAGTAATGAATGTTTGCTACTTTTTTTTTTTTCCTTTCTTTATAATTTATATGTTCACAAAACAGTTCTGACAAACCTAGTCTAGTTTGCCTGAACCTATTGCATTAGCAAATCATTTTTCTACACATATGCATGTCAGAAGAAATTCAATCACAAGGTTGTATTTAGTAACAAATCAACAGTAGAAAGTTATTTCTTGAAAAAACATTTTAGCCCAAAAGACTGCACTAAACACAATTAAGGAGGAATTATAGAATCATAGAATTGTCAGGGTTAGAAGGGACCTTAAAGATCATCTAGCTCCAACACCCCAGCCATGGGCAGGGACACCTCCCAACTTGGCCTTAAACACTTCCAGGAATGGGGTTTCTGGGTAACCTGTTCCAGTGTCTCACTACCCTCATGGTAAAGAACTTTTTCCTAATGCCCAATGTGAAACTGCCCACCTCTAGTTTTGATCCATGGGAATAAAAGAGGAAAGACAACTGTATTAAACATAAGAATGGGAAACAAAAATGAGAATTAGCAGTTAGAGGTCTTACTCAGAGGCAGCTGAACCCAGTGTTTTTGTCAAGGTAAGTGGACTTTTAAAACTTTTTTTGAGGATATTTTCCTACCACAAATAAAACGTAAGGATGGCTTTATTACTTTAGGGACTGCCTACCCTGTATTTTGTCTTATGGCCAATGGTGTCCACAAGAAGACCTGTGGAAGAGCAAAGAGCAAAAAGAGGGCAGTATCTGATACTTCTATTTAACCTCCCAGTGCTGACTAGCTTCAGTATGGAGGATTTCCTGAGTCTTAAGTGATTTGTGTTTTTTATTACCCCACATGGGTTACAGATCTCCCTTTCCAGTCCTTGTCCAGGCTCTCCTTGCGTCCATATTACTTTCTGGTATTGCCAGTCTCTTTGGCATGGAATTCACTGCCTCCCATTGCATGGAGATCCCCCCATTCTGTTGTTCTGAGTCCAGCGCTGACAGCTTCATCTGATGAGCACTAGTCCTTTTACTGGTAGAGACAGCAGTCAAACCATACTGTTGATCCTATCTACGACAGTCATGATTTTGTAGATATCTGTTCCTGCTAATTATTCTCTTTGCCAGGCTAAAGACTTGCAACTTAGTTCCTCCTGATTAGATGCAGCCTTGTTGTCCTCTCAACTTTCACTAATCCAATGTATCCCTAATGAGATGAGGTATCAAATTGTCCTCAAATTTAAATTAGATTTCAATCACTTAGGTTCCTTAGCCTCATTTGAAAATCCCATCCCCAAATCCCAGGATTGTTACCTGATTCAGTGCTCACCATATAGGTATTGATACATCTAGACACATGTTAAGGAGTTGAGAAGGCTGGAGAAGATGCCTTTCAGGGAGAGCTTAAAGAACTAAAACTACTCAGCTTGTCTAAAAGAGATGTTTGAGAGGAGTGTGGGGTACCTGCTCAATGAGAAGAGGTGGGCTGCTCATTTCACAAGGGAAAGCCTATGAAGATCCAGTGGTTCAAGCTGAGATCAGGAAGTTCAAAATGAAGTCAGGCGTTGTTGGTAGTAGCAGTAATTAACATCTTGAACACCACACTGAGGAAAGTAAAAACAATTATTGGTTTGTGCCAAGCTGAAAATGTAGTGGCCTGTGACTGAAGAATCTGGCCCCCTCAGTGACCTGAGTCAGCCCCTCCTGCTCCCTTCTGCCCCAGCCAGTGCTGTGGCGTGCTGATGCCACTGGTGCAAGCTGATGTGTCTGGACTGCTGACACACCACTGGTTCATGCATTTCATACAGTCCCCCCTCCAGCTCACTGTCCAAGCTCAGGATACCTCATCTCCCAGCCCACTACTGGTGTTAACACATTAAATTGTATGTGCTGGGCAACCAAAGGAGCTGAAACTCTTGGCAGGCTCAGTGGGAGAAACTGGTGCCTTCTCTGGGTGCAGCAGCAGCATCTTGGATCACTCTGCCATGCTGGCAGAGATGGGCAGTGGACTAGTAGAGAGTGACAGCCTATGCAGGGCTGTGCATGGACTCCCACTCTTCTCCAGATCATGCATTCTCTCTTCTACTGGGATTGGTAGTTCAGAGATGTCCTTTAAGCAATCCCACCCCTGAGACTCTAGGTGGCTTTTGGTGGTGGTTTTTGCATATTAACTATATAAAGCAATTGCCTGCAAACTTGAAGAGCTATGCAAACACACGGGACTTACTCTCATCCTGTCTCTACTGGAGACACCTTAGAGAACCTTGGTTTACTGAAAAGAAGGAAAAGGCATGAGCTCCCAGATAAAAGGGATTAAATGTGCATCCTCCACATCCCAGGAGACCATTCTAATTACCACATGAAATTAAATTAGATAAAAATCACTAGGTTTCCTTAGGTTCCATTTCAAATAAGGTACATTTTCCTCACACCTGCTAGGTCCATCTGCTCTGCAGCCATGGGTGCAAGTGCTCCAGAGGATGCAGAAATGTAAATGTGCAGGAGAGGCAATTCTGTGGCCTGGTGGTGGGATGATGACTAGCAGAGAGAAGTCCTAAGCTGTGATTGCCCCTTCTTGTTTTTAACTCTGTGCTTGGTTTTGACTGTAGTGCTGTTGGTGCATGCTTAGCCTTACTCAAACAGGCATAGAAAGGCAAAGTTTAGGGACTTCATCTTTGAATCACCACAGAGCTCAGCCAGGATCCAGGTGCTTATTGCTCACAGGATGGTTCTTTACTGCATTTTTTGTGTGAACAGGAGCCTGGACATAAGGAAAGTAAAAAAAATACTGATGTTTCCCTTGTGGGGAGTGCTGGAATAAGGGGTTTCTGACCTGACACCTTGGACTTTAGCCCTAAGATATGGGCTTTGCCCTAGGCATTTAAGCCCACAGCCAAATCTCAGGAGAGTGCAGGAGTTTGCTGCCAATATGACCCTAGTGCCATCATTAAACTTCTGCCATATCTTCCTCCCCACTGCAATTTGCTCAGCTAAGTCACACATATTCCAGAACAACCACTGATTTCCTGCACTTGCACTATACTGTTTCAGCAATAAATTATTCTGTATTATAGGCAATAATTTTAAACAAACCAAATGTAGAGCTGTTAGCTCAATATTTGGTTCTGAAATGTCAGGCCAGCTTTGGAAGAAATGAATAAACAAATTCTATTAGCTAAATCTAACTTCTAAAGCAGCTAAGAAGAACCAATTTTGATGAAAAGAGATAAAATCATTTCATCTGAAGATTTTTTAAGGTTGCTTGTGACAATCAGAATGGAGCATTCCATAGCTCTGAGGTATTGAGCTTGCTTCCTCATAAAAATACTCCAGATTTACTGGCCCTAATTATTTACTTAAACTCTTTCTTGTTCAAAAGTGTTTGAACACATTTCCCAGAAAGGCAATCTCCAAATATTGCTACTTAAAAATTTCTGTCAGAGTGATGTGTTTATGTCATATTTTCAAATATTTGCACCCATGATCTTATTTATCAAGTGTACCATCTCACCAGCACTTTCTGGACTAAGTTTTGATTAAATCAGTATCTTATTTAAGTATTAATTGCAATACCCAAACCAGAAAAACATACCTAAAGTAACCTTTCTTTTTCCACAAAGTGTAAGATGCTTTATCAGAAGTTGTACAAGACCCTGCAAAATTTCAACTCAGAGGTTATCAACTCAGCTTAGAAAATTAAATGTAGGCTTCCAGCTTGTTTCTGTATATGCTTAGATACCTCCACAGAAGTATTGACTGATTTGTCAGCAAAAGTGTATTTGTGTTAAGATCGTTGTCAGTGCTGTAGAGTGGTGGGGTCATGTCATTAAAGAAGCCCCAGCTCATTTCCTGCGCTGCTGTACTTCTCTTTTGGAGCTGCCTATGAATAAGGTGATCTGTGTATCTTTGTGTTACAGGTTTTCCTCAATGGCATTACTTTAAAGCTGAAACAGAAATATTATCTATTTTTAGTATTTTGAGCTATGTTTTTATGTGTATATAAATATATATGTGTGTGAATATAAACAACATTGTTATTATTCTCCTTTAAGTTGTCCAGGTTGGATTTCCTTGCCTTGGAAAACAAGACGGCGTCGCTGCCTTTGAAGTGAATGTGATCATAATGAATTCAGAAGGCAATATTATTCTCCAGACCCCTCAGAATGCCATCTTCTTTAAAACCTGTCAGCAAGGTAACACCAAAGAGAACATGCTGGAATGCTGTTATACCATTCACCGAGCTTTCTCATGTTTCATTCAGGACAAGGGCTAGAGGAGATGGAAATAAAGTGGTCACACTGTGTAGCAATTCTGGTGAATGCCAGGCTGTTCTGGCTCTGTCTGTAGGTTTCCTGTTCATTTACTATGTGTTTAATAACATTTTTCTTACTGCTGTTTACTGCTCAACATATCAAGGACATTGATAGACTTGTATCATATGAGAGGCACATGTTAGCAAATGATTTGAGGTGCATGGAGGGGAGTTAGTCCTATGAAAGCAAGCTGAGGCTAACCCTTCCAGAAATGGCATATATTTTGAAGACCTGAACTTCTGGGTTCTGTAGTGGAAACACTGACTTAAATAAATACTGTTCAGTGCCTTAGTTCAACTGTTCCTTAAATCTCAGTGTGCACATCCAAACTGAATGCAAAAATCTGGAATCAATTTTTTTTTTTTTTTCTGGAGCTCAGATGTCAGCCTCATGGTTTTGGATACAGGTAAGGTGGTGGAAGCTGGTCCTCAATACTTGCAGTCATTAAGCAGTAAACACACAGAGGATGCATTGGTATAAGGGCACAATGAAGTTATTGCAGTGTTTACTTGAAAGGAGGGAACCTGTTTAATCAACCAACCCATGAACCATAAACACCATGTAATAAGACTTTCTGGTCTAATTTAATACACTACAAACAAGTATAATTATCACTCTAAACTGATGCTGTGGAGATTGAAAAATCAGCATCTAAAATAAGGCAGTTAGCCCATGTCATGTGCAATTGTATCCAAAGAACTCAAGACAGGGCTGTTGTACAAAGGGTGAGATTTTTATTCTTCTCTTAAACCATCATTCTGCATCCCACACTGTCTTCTCTGCACTCTTTTCTCTGAGCTAATTGGCTGTAGTGTGGCTTCAAAGAATGAGCAGCAGGAGCAGGAGCTATTTATTCTTTGAAACCTCACTATACCTAATGAGCAAAACTGCTTATCTCCTTTGAAGCTTTGCTGCTGCAAATTAGCCCAGGGAAAGTGGAGGAGGGGGAGAAGAAGTGGGCAGAGAACCAGGAAGAAAAATAGGGACTTAATGGAAGTAAAATCAATCAGGTATCATGTATGAAGTTTTGTGTCTAATGTAAATACCACACAAAGCATTTGCTGTCTTTTTATTTTCAATTCAAAGATACCAAACTTAATAAACTTTGGAAATAGTTTTGGGGTAATCTAATAGGGACATCAGAGTTACAGGTCTGTATTGTGGAAAATATGATTAAAACAGAGAGGGCTCCAAACTCAGTTTAGTAGTAGCATTCATTCATGTTTTCATTTCTGTGCTGTTAATTGTTGTTGTTACTGTTTCAATATGAGATGCAATATTTAACAGTTTAGCAGTATTACATCATATGGTCTCTCAGGAAAGCTAGGGGTGATTGCTGTTCTAGTCCTTTGTTCCCCAAGCCAACTGAGAGACACAAGGATGATTTTCCAAACTCTAGAGGTGGGCAGTGTTTTCTCACCTCATCTGTTCCAGCACCTACCTGGATAACTCCTATTCCTGCCCTCTGTATGGTAAGGTGGACACCACAGTGTTTTGGGACAGATGCTGAGAAGGATGAGAATGTTCTTACTGGTTGGTATTGGAGTAGGGCTGATTTTCCTTCCTCTCAAAGATGTCCTTCATGGTGAGGAGCTCCAGTTCCTCCTGCTGAGACCTTGGTTACTGTTTCCAGTCACTGTTGGCCATCCTGAAGGGCCCCTGCCAGAGGAAGTGAGCGGAGTGAAGGAGCAATTTTGTGGGAGAGGAAAAGATTTATGTGGCTAAGAGGTGGCCACACAAGAAATTATGTTTTACTATTTGTCTGTTCGAAATTATATGTATTTAAGCATGCATTTTCTGTAATGAATAGCAGCTCTGCGTTCGCGTACAAAGAGAGAATCATTTCCAGAAAGAGTCCTAGAGTACAGTGTTGGAACACAATAAGACCAAAAACCCTTTGTCACCATTGCTAATGCTGCAAACAGCTTTACTTTTAAAGCATCATTTTTTGCTTCATGTATCTATGGCCTTGGGTAGAAGAGCATTTTAAATTTCACTTTTCCCCTCTCTCTTCTGTTTGTTTGGCAGTTGTACACAATATCCAGCCACCTGACTAGTACATCAGATTTTCTTTCCTTTTTCTTAGTCTCAGAAGTACACTTCACATCCCACTAAATAGAGAGCTATTATGTGGGCATAGCAGATTACTGCACATAGCAGTCATCATTTCCTGTGGCTCCATCAGCTATTAAATAAACTTCAAAACCAAAAGTTTATTTGGGTATGAGTCTGGCTAACAGGTATGCCACCTGACTTACATATTAGAAGAAGGGAGAATCATTCATATTTTTTAAGTCCAGGATTATGTTTTCCTCTGTATTAATAAGAGTTGAAGTTTAAAGAATCTCTGTGTGCTGCCAGAATGTCTCAGACAACCTGACCCTCCAAATTTATAGACATCCTGCTGCTCCTTGCCACTTTAAACATGTGCATTTTAAAGGCTATAACTGCTTCAGTTTGAACTTGTATAATTCAGTTGGGAATCAGTGTGAATC
This sequence comes from Chloroceryle aenea, assembly GCA_013399075.1. Lineage (NCBI taxonomy): Eukaryota > Metazoa > Chordata > Aves > Coraciiformes > Cerylidae > Chloroceryle > Chloroceryle aenea. The sequence continues at coordinate 318,951 of VWZY01013422.1, read as the reverse complement.
CACGGTACATCTTTACAGCCTAGAGGTGGCAGGTGCAAGCACTTCCTGATGATGTAATGGAAAAGAGGTAAGGATGCTGTTTGCAGCTGTTGTCAGTCATGTACATTTATAGCAGTGTAATACTAAAGGGGAAAAAAAAAGTGATGCCAACATTAGAGCCAACTACTGTCTTACAGATGGCCTTCAAGTCTGGGTTGAGACATACTGATGTACCCCAGAGTCATGACTTGGAGTGTCATGCAGGTTAGCATCCAGATGAGAAGGTCATGCCTAGTCTGCTAAAGCTACAAGATTCTGCAAGAATGCTTTCATTTTCCTTTCTGGCCTTCTTACACTTAGCCTTGATACTGACTCTTTCATTTGAACACAAATTGAAACTGATCCTGCATACTGAGAGCAGGTCTAACCAGTGATTCAAGTCCTTCACTGAGCCACCTGCTCATTTCCACACAGATGAGAAAGTGCTGGATTGAGCAAAGCATCCACTTTGCTCATGCACTTACAGAACAGCAGAGCAATGGAAATGCCCAGGCTATCAACAAGCACATCATGAGTTTATCTGAACACATGATGAAACCTGTATTAGTAAACTAATAAAAAAATGAACTAATTTCTCTTAAGAAGGTCTTAGTTGAACTTCCATTTCTGTCAGCATTTGCCTGTCTGTAAGCAATTTTTTTACAGTTGTGTCAAAGGAATATGTTGATGCTACCAAGGGTTGACTGACAGATGAAGTATACAATGCTCAACTAAGAATGTCATTGTATTTTATGAAGCGGAGTGTCCAGGAGGATGCAGAAACGGAGGGTTTTGCAATGAAAGACGTGTCTGTGAATGTCCAGATGGATTTTATGGGCCTCACTGTGAGAAAGGTAATTTAAAAAAAATCTTAACTGTTCTCTTTATCAAAATCTCAACAAAGCTGTAGCTACTGCACTGTAGCCTCTCCTAAAAATTAGAATGGCCTATTCTGAAGATCTCGTATATTTTAAGTTCGCACATGTAAGAGAATTCCTACCATCATCCATAGTGTAATGGAAACATTAATTGCTTACAAGGAAAATGTTTTCTCTCTAAGAGAAGAGAGAAACAAACTGACACAATAGCTAAGTGATCCTTAATCACAGGGAATCCATCTGGCAAAAAGATTAAATAAAATTCTTCTGCTAATGAAGACTATATGGGAAACAAAGCACAGGACTTTAGTTGGTCTGTGCTTGTTTATTTGGAGATAAGACCTAATTTAAAGATAAGATCTAACTTGTAGGCCCGCTGCCAATGTAGATGCAAAGGTGAAGGACAGAGTATCCTTTTCCCTTCTGTTAGTGACTAATAGCCCCTAACGACATTTTCAGGAGTGAAGGACCAGGAAATTAGTGTAGCTTGGCAAGGAAACTAGCTCTTCTTCCTGGCTCTTCTTTTCTCCATCCACAGCGGCATACCCTTCCCAGGGTGACTTGAGATGGAGCAAACCATACCTATGGGCATCCTATTCCAATGCCATCCTTCACACCCAGACACTCTGGCTACATCTAAAATATTATGTGCAAAGGATCAGGGACTGCTCTCTGCCTTGCAGGCCAGCTGGCACACTGCAGTTTACATTTGTATGTTTAATATACTCTCTTACAATCCAAAAAACCCCTGCCAAACTCCATGCTGGGAGGGCTGCTGCTAGCCCCAGAGCTGTGCCCAGCATGGTTTGCCAGTCAGCCAGAGACAAAACTGTGCCAGGAATGACAACAATTATTTCACAAGGTGGATGATCCTATGACCCTACTTTGCCCCATGCCTCATTAGTATGAACCCAACCTTACTGCATGTACTTGCTGTGCGCAACCATGAAATGAAGCACAGTCCCCTGACATGCCTCCCTGGAAGAGCCTTGTGGTGGCCACAACTGCCAAGAAGTCTTGGGAGAGCACAGGGGCTCTGGAGGATGTTCAACAGGGAGCACACAGGACAGTTTGGCCACCAAACCAGGCTATGCAGCAGGCTGCCCTAGCCTAAAGTAAATAGCCATCCTTACCCTCAGGTATGCAGAGGGAGAAGGGAGGGTTCATTATAAAGCCTGCCCAGGAACCCCACTGAATTATTGACACCTCTGAGTGCAGACCTTAAAGAGACAGTCTTGTTTGCAAAGCTGAGGCACAAGCTGCAGCACCGGTGTCCAGTTCATGGAGAGATCTGGTCTGGGGTGCTCTCCCCTGTTTGGAATTAAACTGTATGAGAGGAAATTTCTGCTTACATAGGGAAACAGATTTGAATGTAATTTAGTCTTCACATTTTTAGTAATACTACATACAAGTTGCCAGATACAAACCAGCCATGTAACTGATATAACCCACTAACAAAGATGCTTTGCAAAGGTGACATATTACATTCAGCAGAAGGAAAAGTAGCTTAAGGAGTCGATGTGCTGTGCATTTAAATAGCCAGTTGCTGTCATGACAGCAATGTTTTTCTTGTTCTTCCCACTCTTCAGCACTGTGTGCTCCTCGCTGCATGAACGGTGGGCTCTGCATTACACCTGGCCTCTGCATCTGTCCCCCGGGCTTCTATGGCATCAATTGTGACAAAGGTAACTTCCCTCCCAGGCTCCGTATGCAGTGGCCTCTCTTTATTCATCTGTGTTAGTTTCCCTCTAGGAGTGGATTTTGGAAAGTAAGGCACGCGATGAAGGAAATTTTAAAAGTTCTGTAATTCTTCAAACATCCACTCTAGCACAACCTGGCAGCTGCTAGAAGGATGTAGGGACTTGCAGTACTTTCACAGCTGGATGTGCAAGCATCCATGTATGCCAGCTCTGTGAAGGGTAATTTAGATAATTGCTTTAGTTGATCCTGTGAAAGCTGTGGGACCTACCACAAAATTCACTTCTATTTCTGGCCTAGGAAAAGAAGAAAAAAGTAATCTCTATTTGAATTATAGTTTCCTGGAGTAAAATTAGTTTTACTAATTATTTAGTACATTAATTTGCTGCATCTGGACACATGAAAAAGACTCTTCATTATTTTATTGCTGCATAGTGGCTCAGGAAGGGTGAAAAAGAACAAGTTCAGAACAGTAATTTGGAACAGTCCAAGCTACCATATATAAAAAACCCAAGTAATTTCCTGCAGAAATATAACTGACCTGCTCATGACAGAGAAAATTACAGAACACCACGTTGCATTTGTTGTAGCAGAAATATATGATGTAGACTAAATGCAAAAGATCCTAGAGGACTTGCCAGCAAAATAATGGGAACTTCTCTAGGCCTTTAGGTGTGCTTGCACAAACTGTTGTCAGTGTCCTGCTGACTTTCATCTAGTCTTTGCTGAGACTTTTACTGCATTTAGAAATGTTTCAGAAGTGCACTATAATGAAATACTCCCAATGTCTTGAAGGATTGTGTTTCTATTATGAGACACTGGCCATTTCAGTAGCAACAGTGCCTTGATCCTTCAACAAGCTTTACACATGAAGATTGATAAAGGTGTAACACAGACTGTCCTCAGGGATCTCATTGCTGTGTTGTTTACTTGTCTCTTTCTATACTGACTTGTGTCTGTGCCTGTGTAAAGCATTATGTAGGAAAAACTGCATTTCATTCTTCCTCTGTGAACCAGATGAAGATGTTAATGCAACTTTTTAAAACCTACTAACCATTTATTTATGATGAGCAGCAGAAAACATTAAGAACAGAGCTCATATTAGTGACTTAGTTCATTCCTGTTTTATTTGTTTCAGCAAATTGTACAACAACCTGTTTCAATGGAGGAACATGTTTCTATCTGGGAAAATGCATTTGTCCTTCAGGCTATGAAGGAGACCAGTGTGAAATCAGTGAGTAGCATCTCTCTGTGATTGCTTTCACTTATGTCAACTTATAGTGTCAGTTTCTGAATGATGACGTCCAACCTGCCTCTGCTGAGCTCACAGTGAGGCTCTCACATGGCAAGTTGAGGCCTGTAGAGTCAGATGCCACATGCCTCCAAATGAGTTTCCTACTGATAAATTTGACTCATTGCTAGACCGTCTCATCCCCTATCTTGTTTTCTTTTTACTAGTAGCTGGTCTTGGTAACAACTCTCTGACCCCAAGTATGCAAGTGATACTCTGTGGCAGACAGATGTGCTGCTATGCCAACCCTGTAGGGAGCAACTATTTTCAAATGTTACAGTGATTCATGCTTGGGCACAGCAGATTAGGTTTGAGCCCACACCTCTGAAAGGGCTACTGTAAGTTGGGATCAGCATTTGGGGCAAAGGGAGGACTGAAACATAAGACCTGAGAGCTTTCACGTAACATATTAAGTTGCATTCCCATGGCAACTTGAAAATCTGTGTCACAAACATCAAAAGACTCACTATTTTCAGAAGTTCAGCATCAAAGCAGTTCAAAATGTTTTAGCTCATGGTAGATCTCAATGTGCTGTGTAAATCTGGGGATGGTGATAAGGCTGGGCTGGAACAGACCTGGGATGTCAGCTGACAAGTATTTGATCTCACTAAAAGAAGGGTCTGATAAATTTGATTATTTCTATAGCTCCCCACACTTGAATAGAGTATGAGCATTTCAGTTTTGAGAATATGCACCCAGTTCATTATTTCTGGGCTTAAAGCTTAAAGCTGTGCAAGGAGCTTCCCCTGCTGTAAATAATCTCAACGATGTTCCCCAACACCTTTGCAGGAACACGGAGAGTAGCATTTAGCCTGGGATATGAAAGAGCTGCTTTCTTAGTATGTCATCAGTAGAGGCAGGCTCTTCTCACAGTTATGAAATTTATATTATCAAATACTTTGCAAACACATAGAAATAAACTCTAACATGCTGCCAGCCAGTACAGGACAATAATTGAGTTATTGTGCAAAGAAGGAACACGGATTCTGTTAGACTTATGCTTTGCTCTGCATTTATGTGTAGATAATCAGTAGATGTATGTAAATGTCTGACCACATCTCCGTGCATTACAAGGCATTTTGCAACACCTTTTAACCTCATCAGAACTTGAGCTAAATAGAGGCAGCAAAGCTTTATTGATATTAAATTAGTAAATATTGGCCTTTGATATAAATTTGTATCAGCAAGAATACACCTAGTTCAAATTTGACACTTGGACAGAATCGTTGTTTCTTCAATCTCCAAAAAGTCAACTTTGTTAATATTTCTCAGATAAGGTTTGGTTCAAAGTTTGAGAAGCTTGTATTTTATGTCAGTGGTGGTTTTATGAGAATTCTTAGAACTGATTAAATGGATTACCCTTTGTTATTACCATGTAATAACTGCACGTAGAAATAAGAGTAATCCATTTAATTGATCTGTCCGAGGGGTTCAAGCTCATTGCTGTCTACTGCTGCTTGGCAAAGATGCAACTGACTTTGGCTTCTTGCAAAGGCTTACCTGTGCAACTCAAATTAAATTAATTAAAGTACAAGCAGTAAACTAATTCCTGTACAAAAGAAAGAAACACATTTTCAGGGTCACAGTATGCTAAGAGCTAAACTGGTCATGTTGGTGAGAGCAGGAAAAACTATGCACTTGCTTTGGCTTTTGTAAAGCTGGGATGGCAATTGTTAGACTGTGATTGATGGCTTCTATACCACCTCTGGGCACTGCACCAGTGCCAGCACACCAGTGGAAGACTGCAAGAAATGCCAGACAAGGCTTAGAAACACCAGAGGAGAAACACGACTCAGTCACTTTTCTCAGATCCAGGGCCAGCTACATTCAGTCATGGGGGTCTTGAAAAAACAAGGGGAGAGAACCTTTCAACAGGCAGAAAGCCATCTTCTGAAAACGGCAAAGTGCTTTTTTTTCCCTGGTAATATTGTTTAAAGATTTTGAGTGCTTGTCTATTACTTGAATTACTCTGTAAGACTCCTGGGAAACTTACTGGATCCAGTCTACAATACTAACAAGCATTCACAGTCTTCCAGATTTTTTCTAGCTATAGAGTTATGCATTGTCTCTAATTAGTGTTTCATTTTGAGTCCAGAGAGTTTTATTTTGGTTTGG
>VWZY01013422.1:291537-312918 GCA_013399075.1 Chloroceryle aenea | reverse complement strand
AAAAGAAGAAAGGAAAGGAAAGGAAAGGAAAGGAAAGGAAAGGAAAGGAAAGGAAAGGAAAGGAAAGGAAAGGAAAGGAAAGGAAAGGAGAAAAAAGTGGTTTGCTGACCCAGGTTCCAGTTTTTGTTTCATTACAGATTCAGGTAAATACTAGGGCTACATCTAGGAAGGGCTTTTTTTTCTACCTCTTTTTCTGAAGATTCTAGAAAGTGTTGTGGAATTATAAAAGATGAAAAAAGGTTTTGGATACCAGTGAGGAAAGCTGCACTAGTACATATGGCCACTGAGGCTCTGAGCAACTTGCCCTAGTTGAAGATGGCCCTGCTCTCAGCAGGGGGGTTGGACTGGATAACCCNTGGTGATAAGGCTGGGCTGGAACAGACCTGGGATGTCAGCTGACAAGTATTTGATCTCACTAAAAGAAGGGTCTGATAAATTTGATTATTTCTATAGCTCCCCACACTTGAATAGAGTATGAGCATTTCAGTTTTGAGAATATGCACCCAGTTCATTATTTCTGGGCTTAAAGCTTAAAGCTGTGCAAGGAGCTTCCCCTGCTGTAAATAATCTCAACGATGTTCCCCAACACCTTTGCAGGAACACGGAGAGTAGCATTTAGCCTGGGATATGAAAGAGCTGCTTTCTTAGTATGTCATCAGTAGAGGCAGGCTCTTCTCACAGTTATGAAATTTATATTATCAAATACTTTGCAAACACATAGAAATAAACTCTAACATGCTGCCAGCCAGTACAGGACAATAATTGAGTTATTGTGCAAAGAAGGAACACGGATTCTGTTAGACTTATGCTTTGCTCTGCATTTATGTGTAGATAATCAGTAGATGTATGTAAATGTCTGACCACATCTCCGTGCATTACAAGGCATTTTGCAACACCTTTTAACCTCATCAGAACTTGAGCTAAATAGAGGCAGCAAAGCTTTATTGATATTAAATTAGTAAATATTGGCCTTTGATATAAAGAAGAGGTGTAAAGAATACACCTAGTTCAAATTTGACACTTGGACAGAATCGTTGTTTCTTCAATCTCCAAAAAGTCAACTTTGTTAATATTTCTCAGATAAGGTTTGGTTCAAAGTTTGAGAAGCTTGTATTTTATGTCAGTGGTGGTTTTATGAGAATTCTTAGAACTGATTAAATGGATTACCCTTTGTTATTACCATGTAATAACTGCACGTAGAAATAAGGGTAATCCATTTAATTGATCTGTCCGAGGGGTTCAAGCTCATTGCTGTCTACTGCTGCTTGGGAAAGATGCAACTGACTTTGGCTTCTTGCAAAGGCTTACCTGTGCAACTCAAATTAAATTAATTAAAGTACAAGCAGTAAACTAATTCCTGTACAAAAGAAAGAAACACATTTTCAGGGTCACAGTATGCTAAGAGCTAAACTGGTCATGTTGGTGAGAGCAGGAAAAACTATGCACTTGCTTTGGCTTTTGTAAAGCTGGGATGGCAATTGTTAGACTGTGATTGATGGCTTCTATACCACCTCTGGGCACTGCACCAGTGCCAGCACACCAGTGGAAGACTGCAAGAAATGCCAGACAAGGCTTAGAAACACCAGAGGAGAAACACGACTCAGTCACTTTTCTCAGATCCAGGGCCAGCTACATTCAGTCATGGGGGTCTTGAAAAAACAAGGGGAGAGAACCTTTCAACAGGCAGAAAGCCATCTTCTGAAAACGGCAAAGTGCTTTTTTTTCCCTGGTAATATTGTTTAAAGATTTTGAGTGCTTGTCTATTACTTGAATTACTCTGTAAGACTCCTGGGAAACTTACTGGATCCAGTCTACAATACTAACAAGCATTCACAGTCTTCCAGATTTTTTCTAGCTATAGAGTTATGCATTGTCTCTAATTAGTGTTTCATTTTGAGTCCAGAGAGTTTTATTTTGGTTTGGATTCTTTGTCCATTTGCCACCAAGTGTTTTGTTGCTTTTTCCATTTCTCAGTCAATAACAGAGTTATTACTCTTCCCTTCAGTCTGTGAAAAAATCTTAGTCCAAAGTTAATGAGCTGTGCTGAACCAAATGCTTGCCTAACACAACTCTGTGGAAGTCCCTGTCATACTCTCTGACCCATGTTCTCCAAATTTACTTAAAGAACTAGGAAAATTCATGGATTTCCTTAGCACTGGTCCTTTTGTTCATTAATTACTTGGGATCCAAATGCTTGCGAATTAGAACACCTTAAGGTTCCTAAGGTTCCCTCTCCAGAGGGTCCTGCAGGGAAATTGTGCTTTTGCAGAAACTCTCCTTTGCACACTTTGTTCTGTCGGTTTGTTTTGAAGCTTGTTTCAGGACTATTAAAATAATAAAACACATTAGGAACAAGTGTTTATTCTATATTGATGATACAGGAGTCTGCCAGAGTTGAGAGCTGAGCAGGTGCTGCCTGGGGTATTGAGCTCCCAAGGGGGCAGTCTGTGATCAGGAGATGAGTGCATGTGCTGAGGTTTTCGGCACAGCAAGACTGTGTCGATGCTTAAATTATCATGTGCAGGTCTCAGTTAACATATTTTTTAAAAGNTGTTGTGGAATTATAAAAGATGAAAAAAGGTTTTGGATACCAGTGAGGAAAGCTGCACTAGTACATATGGCCACTGAGGCTCTGAGCAACTTGCCCTAGTTGAAGATGGCCCTGCTCTCAGCAGGGGGGTTGGACTGGATAACCCCTAGAGGTCCCTTCCAACCCAGAATTTTTTATGATTCTATGACAGAGGAGGGAGGTGACTGAGGATGTAGGTCCCAGTGGCCTGAGAGTGCCCAGGGACGTGGCAGAGGGTGACCTAGCTCATAGATGCTGCACTCTCCTTCCAAGAGATGAGTGAAGTTCAGTAATGCTGACAAATTCTAAGAGGGGATTGAAAATCTGTGATGGGAGAGGTGATGTTAACTTAAGCCCTTGCTCTGAGTCAAGCTCAGTAGGAACTTGAGTGTAGAACTCCTCCACCATCATGGACCTCCTCCATCCCAGGAGAGTTAAGGCCAAACAAACCTTTTTACAACAGTGCTGTCAGACCCAGCCTCTTCCTTTGGCAAGGTGTAAATGTGAGGGAAAGTAATTTCTGGACCAAAAGCCTTGAAAAATATCTGCCGGTTCTAATTACTGTTACCAAAGATGTTCTGTTCTTTGCAAACAGGAAGGAAGGGAATGCTTTTTAAATGTGCCTTTAGTTCCTGAGCTGTGGTGTGGAATGGTGCTCATTGCACCATCCACAGACAGCACTGCAGTGCTCCACAGCCTCTTGTTACAAGCTGACAGGCCCAGTCTATTTATTGTCTCCAAGCGGCCATACATGTCAGTTCCTGAGCATCCTATTGCTTAAAATGCTTCTCAGATGCAACCACATTTTCTTCTGCTTGTTCCCACTGGGTGTGGATCTCACTCTTTACAAACATGAAGTCTGGACAGTGCTGCTTTCCCCATGAAAGGTGAGGAGAGCAGGAGGTCATACTGACCAGTCGTATGGGGGACTCAGAGTCCAAGTGGCACAAATCCAGGTAAAACCTGCATGAACTCATAGGCTTTGGCCATGCCAAATTATTGTCATGTTTTCCAAGCAGAAGTGTGCATGTAAATTGGAAGCACAGACCTGCAGCAGAGTCCTCCTGATGGGTTCATAGTGCACACTATTACACCAGCATCAGATGAGTTTTTCAGGTAAAGTCAGGCTTCTCAGACACTTGAGTCCAGTAGCTGCAGGGAACTAAGACCATTATTTTCATGCTCTCAATTTCTAGGTAAATGCCATCAGCCCTGTCGAAATGGAGGTAAATGTACTGGTAGGAATAAATGCAAGTGCTCCAAAGGCTACCAGGGAGACCTATGTTCAAAGCGTAAGTAATAAGCCACTCCATCAGTCTTTGTTGTAGGAGCATCAGGCTGGCTGTACAGTGTCTTTTTACATAATGTCAGCACTAACTGTTTGTTGTCAAAGTCTTTCAAGTTATTTTACTTTCGGGAAATACAGCATCCATCAGACTTAAGAGAATTATGAAACCAGAAACTTTGTTTTTACAGAAGTCTCCCCACAGTATCTTGTGTACTGTGAGTACCTATAAAACTATATATATATAAAAGATCTGTGTCAATGCTTAATAAAATGTCAATATATTGCAATGTTAAAATCCAACAGGAGCACTTTATGAAAGGGATGCTGGGGGCTACCCTCCTTCCCTCCCCGGTTCTGGTGGACCCTCAGCTCTGCTTTTTGATCTGCTTCTCTCTGCCAGAGACTGAGCTAGACCTTGCAGGTGAAGGGGGAGTGAACTGTTTGCAGGGCTTTGCACATACTCAGTGCAAAGGCACAGATTTACTGGGAGAGCTGCAGCCCATGCCAGAACCAACCCCTTGTGAGGAGCAGCAAGGAAAGCAAATATGCAACTCTGTCTCTGGATGAAGCGTCAAGAGGTCAGGTGTATGCACCCATTTTCTTGCAGCTGTCTGCGAACCCAGCTGTGGCCTGTACGGCACCTGTGCTGAGCCCAACAAATGTCAGTGCAAAGAAGGTTGGCACGGGAGATTCTGCAATAAAAGTAAGTGAGAAATAAACTCCAAGCGTCAATACTGAGGGTCTAACACATGATGCTATGCAGAAATGACTGATTCAAGAGCCTTTTTAGTGTCATTAATGATATCACACTCCATTCTTCTAATTCAAGGAATAAAAGATTTTCAATACTCAAAAATTTTAACTTAAAAAAAAACCAAAAACCCAAACAGACAAACAAAACCCCACAAACAAACACAAAACCAAAACCAAACAAAAGCAAACAAAACCACAAAAACCAAGATCACCCTGTATTAAAAATTCCAGAGTCTGGTATTAGCCAGATTTCTTGATGACCTTGCATGTCTTCCGCCAGTAGTATGGAAAGGTCTAAAGTGCTATAGTACTCCTCAAGCAATGTCAGCTAGCTTTAAAATGTTGGGTAGACATTTTTAGAAATGAAGCTGATTAAAACTTAGAAAAAAACTGAAATGTCCTTTAGAAACTTTGGGGAAAACTTGAAGAGTTATGCAAGATGTATGCTTACTGACTTCAGAGTTTCCTCCTCCTCTCCCCCCCACAACTTCACAGAATAAAGAATATATTGTCCCAGGCAAAGTTAAAGTCCTCAAAATTAATTTCTGTTGTGTTTATTGGTCTGTTTGACAACTATTCAAGCAACTGATCTTTTCACTGGATTTGAAATAGCACTCTAAGAGTATTTGAGATATAATTGGATATACCCAGTAGGAACTTCACATTTAATTTTATAGTTCATCTGCAACAGTGCTGTAACAGCAGATCTTCAAGAGGAATTGTGTACATCCTCCCATGAGGTGTTAGTGTTTATCACTGATAGTTAAAGATTCAGATTTAGTATTTTAAGTGTCAGTAATAAAAAAGTTGAAAAATTTTGCAGTTATAAAACTTACCAATTGGCCAAAAAGAAATGTAGTCTTTACATTGCAGCATCAACTGAATGTCCATTTTTATTTAATGATGTTGATGCCTGTGACTTGTATTACATTAAAATGTATTAGAATAAATATACCTGTTTCATAAATAAATTAGTATTATCTAGCTAAAATGAATTTTGTTGTGAAAATGACGTTTGGGGAGTCCACTTTTCTGCTGTTAGTTAGTGGACCTGTATTTAAGTATTCATGCCATTCTCTGATGGAGAAATACCATTACTATAAGTTATTGTTAGAAAAGAGTACATGGAATTGAACCAGTATGAACTTCAATTCTTAAGTTCAATATGAACTTTTTCTTCCTGTCATACTCTTCTTATAAGGAACATAGATACAAGTGAAAAAAAATATGTATTGTGGGTACCATCCCCAAAGAAGTAATTACCTGTACAACAAAAACAAGACTCTTAACTGCTTTGTTATAAGGAGTCAATAGTCACACATTAGTATCAGCTCCTAGTTTTTCCAGCCTTCATGACCTGCAGTTTGGGTACAGTCCTGCTGTGTTTAGCACTGCAAAACTCTCTTTGTGTTCAGCAAGGAAAGAGAATCAGCCATTTGGGCAAAATTCACCCCCATTTTAAGTGCCCGTTTAGGGCTTAAATTGCATGTATGAGTACATGGACTGCAATTCACTCTTTTCAACTAAAACCAAACATATCCTGATCTTGAGAGGAGATTTATAGTTAATTTGAGAGACTTACTTCATACTCCAGCAAATGAATGGTTCCTTGGTTTTCTTAAAAAGAACTGGTTAAAAAAACATTGAACTGGGGGACTCAGTTTTTCAAAGTTAATCCCATGAGCTTTAAGTAATGAGATGGGTAAATGAAACCAAAAATAATTACAACATAATAATTTGAATTCCGGTTTTGTTGTTCGTTTTCATTTTCCACAACAAAGCAGCTCAACTAAGCCTGTTTCAGGCTGCTGTGTTTTTCCCCCTAGGTGTTTATTGTCACTGCTGTTCTTACTCTTTTCATTCAGCCATAAACCAAAACCAAACTCTGGTCGCTTGTGCAGCTTCTCGCTGGAGGGATGCTCACACCCCTCTTTAGAGCCCATTGCCTACAGATGGGCATGACCCTTACCCACCTGGCGTGGGCTGTGCATCAGTGAACCCAGGGCTGAGTGGCAGCCTGGGTGTGCAGATAGATAGTCCCCAGGGCTCCCTGGTGAAGTGAGAGCATCTTTGCATTTGGCATCACCTTGTCCACCCAGGGGCACAGAGAGGGGCAAGCGCTTGTGTAAAGCATAGCAAAATCCTTTGTTTAAAAGGGGGAGATTGTTTCCACTTGAAATATTAGTCGTGGATCATGAGCCTGATTCTGTGGTTTCTTTTCTCTTGAACTGGATAATTTTCCAGGGTATGGAGCCAGCGGTCTGAGCGCCCTGAGGCCAGCAGGCAGCAAGCACAGGCAGCACACGCCTTCACCAAAAAGGGATGAGGAGAGGCATGTTCCACCCGAATCCAATTATATATGGTGAACTCCAACATCTGAAATGGTTCGTGTTACACAAAGTTCATAGCCTTCATTAACCTCTCATGGATTGAATGTTAAAATGCTGTTCATTACAGTTAAGATTACCGGCTGGAATTTTATTAGCTTCATTATAAACCACTGAGCTGATACTTACTATTCCTTTTAAGTTTTATAAATACTTCTATAGCATGATTATATAGGCTTCTTCTTTCAGTGCTTTGGATGGTATTTTGTACTATACTTCAGTTGCATTTAAACTTTGTTTTTTGATTACATAGCTGCAAATATTTTCCAAAACTTAAGTAACAATATTCAAGCAGAAAACCTCATAGATGCTAACCTGAATCATTTCAATGACTACAGATTTAATTTGCCTAAAGCAAAAGAAATGTGCATTTTACATATTTTCTATTGTGTTATTAGACTTTTCCCTAAGGAAAAAAAAGAAATAAGTTGCCCAACTTAAACACTGAATAACTCAATACAATGTTGTTTTTTGACTTACTGTTTTGCAAAGTACTGTGTATTAAAATACAACGCAGTGGTGCCATTTAACCAACATAATATATTGTAAACAAAGTAGAATTATAACATATGAACTTTCTGCATCAGCTTGAAGCAATATAATATATTGTAAACAAAACAGCTCTTATGTAATAAACTTTTTATACTGACAGTTATGTATAAAATAAAGATGCTGCTTTAGTTTTTCGAGTACCATTCTGTGTGGTCTGCTGCAGTCTCATCAGCACCGGCTTGGGACGATGGCTTTTTTGGAGCACCTGCATAAAACAGCAGCATGGTGGGGTTGGTTTCCTGTCTCTGTTTTTAGCCCCACAGCTCTTAAGAGTGTTTCAGATGAGCAACTTCTCCTTGTGCCTTTACAAAGGAGGGGATAGGACCAAAGGCAAGGTGGTTTTCTCCCTGTATTTGCCCTCTGCCACATCCTCCTTTCCCTCCATGCACTGGCAGCCTGCCAAGCCAAGCTAATGTGACCTGTTTGTGGTGTCTCCAGTACCCAGGATGTTCTTCTCAGAGCCTCTGTCCAAGCAGGTAATAGTCCAGCCCTGGTAATGTTTCCTGTTCAAGGGTGATGTTCCTGTGTTGTGTGGAGACTGTAGAAGGTTTGGGTGCTGCCTCTTGTGACATTCAAGGGCCACACGGTTTGTAATATGCTGTGGCTATGAAGTAATTAAAATGTTTTTTGTCCATACTGAAGAACAATATCCATCAAGTGATTACTGATCGTTGCTATACTGCAGTTATCTGGGAGATTTAAAAATAAATAAATACATAACACATAATTTGGGACATCAAATTAATCTGAATGAGTGAGAGGTTTTGAGTTACAAAAGCAAAAAACTAGTTTATTAACCTGACCTTCCTGGACTTACTTAGTCAATGGACCTGCAGGCCAAGTAACAAGACGTGCTTATGCCAGAGGGAGGGAAGACAGCTGTCTAAGGATCCACTTTTACACTGTCCTTCATGCGGTGGGACTGCAGGTGCTGCCCCACAATCCTGATCTGACAGGAGATGAACCCCTCATTGCCGTGCATGGCTGCAGCCCTCTGGGTCTGCTTTGAGGAGAAACTTGATTGGAAAGGAGGGGCAGGGCCAGGCAAATAACAAGAGCGATAACAAGAAACAGCCTGAACAAGGTGGCTTGGCCGTATACCTTATGTCCTTCTGTGGCGTGGCAGTAAAACAGCCCAGGTTTGCTGAAGAAGGAGCTTTCTTAGCACGGATGTGTAACAGCTACAGCTGGTGGGCTCCAACCCTCGGACTGATGCCTCCTATGGGACCCCTGGCACCCCTCTGACCTGATGAAGGACTGGGGGAGCCTGGGGCATAGGGCCCTCGGATGGCAAAATACCAGCTACTGGCATGAGCTGAGCTTTTCCCTTCACTGGGGCCACCAGAGGGGCTGTGGGGGAGGAAAGGAGCTCAGCCTCTGCCCTTGGTCAGTGCTCTCCCTAAAGCACCCTTTTCAAATTGAAAGGACAATGGACAGCAAGGAGACTGAGGCACAGGAGAAGACACTGGAGTGATGAAAACATGGGAGATGTTGAGGAAGGAAACATTTTTTTGAGATTTTCCTTAAAATCAATAAAAGAAGGATATTAATATGAGGCTGAGGTTAAATGTGTAGTTGCTCTGTATCTCCAGGGATGACCCAGGAGCTGTTTATAGACATGGATATCACATTTGGTTGCTTTTTATGTAGCAAAGCTACAGTAAAAAGCATAGAAATTTCTTATGTAAAATTCCTCAGATGTTTTGGCTGAATATTTTCTGTTCCTGTGAATTTCTTAGAGAGTGATTCCTTAAAAATAGCAAGTGGGTTTTTTAGTATGGAATAATTTATTTTGCTATTCATTCCAAATACACTAAATGCTGCTGGTTTGTTTTCAGAGTTTTACCACTGATTTTTGGAAAGATCATTAATGATGAGAAGAATATGGTTGGAAAGGTTATGAAATACAAAAATATTCCTCAAAGTACACACTGTAACACAACTCATGTTCTTAAATAAAATCAACTTTCTACATGCAAATTTCTCACCACTTCGCCTTTAATGCCAACAAGAGCACAAAGTTTCCTGGGCAGTGGCAGTCCCCATGTCAGAGAAGTTTTAAGTCAAAGTCTGTGGCATCTGACAATGCTAAGAAAAAGACGTTAGTTCCTCAGAAGTCCTGTAGAAAGTTGGAAGTAACTTTGCTATTAGAAAATAAACTACAGAATTTATCATGCTTTTTCACTAGACAGGATGTATGCATGGAAAAAACAAATGTATGTGCCATAGATGAAAATCAATTAAAGAAAAATAAAAACAAAAGTCAGAACACCATTCTACTACAATAAGTCAAACAGAAACTGTCTTTTCAACAACGTTTGGAAAGCTCATAGTTAGACAGGGCAAGATGTCAAACACTGCACTTGCAAGCAGTAGCTGTGAGATGATCAGAACCGATAAAAAAGAATAAAATGCTAAATCACTGTAGCTCTATCTCAGAAATCCCACTTTAAGCAATTGACAAACTTAGATCTTTACAAAGTGCTTCCAATAGTGCTCAATAGTCTGTCTATCTAATACTAGCATCCCGCTATGTCCAGGTGTGCACAGCAGTTCAAAGGACAAATACATAAGGCACAGAAAGAAAGCAGAGACAGACACCCTAAGGGCAAACTGCCTTTTTTGTACTGCTGTCCTTAGCAAACTAATGCACAAGGGTTGTTTTTTTTAGAGTAATTTTAGAGTAATTTTTAGAGTATTTTAGAGTAATTTAGAGTTTGGGTTACTATCCTCCTAAGTCCTGCTATGTTGCTTGATTTCAGATATACTACTTCTAACACCTCTTCACTTGACTCTTTGGGAGACAGAGAGAATTTTGGCCTTCTCTTGTGTATGCTATGTGTGAATTAGCAGTATGACTTCATTACCATGTGCCAAGCAAGCTGTGTGGCTGCACCACTGGGGTAGCAGGGGGCCAGCACCAGCATGCACACTGGATAATGCTCACAGGGTGTTTCTGACCAGGTGACAACACACGACTTCCTCATATGGTGTGAATACATGGCCCAGTTGTTCTTCCAGCTTCAGCTACATTTCAAGAGATATTACAGTAAAAAAAATGATAAAGAAAAAAATTCAAAGCTCTTACAGATGACTCACTGCCTGTAGGATTTTCAACTCCAAAAGCCAGGCTCAAATCTTTGTCCAGACCTAGCGCTATTAGTTCAAACACTGCAGCTTTGTTTCTGCTGGACAGATTTGTTGCCTTTCCCTTCATGTCACTTCTCTACATCACCTGTTCTACTAAGTTTGCCCACTATGAAAAAAAATCCTGCTAAAGGGACATCCTTAAGCAGCAGATCAAGAACTGCATGAAATGCCCTGAAGTTATGACAGGATTTCACCAGTTCCTATCCTACCCTGCTCACAACTCTGCATCATGAGGTGTTGAGGCATCACTTGGAGTGACAGCTTCAAAGCAGCTTGGGTCTTGCAGCCATTTCATCTGAAGACTAGAGAAACTGCATCAGCCATGAGTGCTCTCATCCATAACAGGAATTAAATCCTACTAAATCCCACAGATCTTTGAGTATGAATCTGTGATGTGAGGTGATGAGGGTCTATGATTAGCCAGGCCGTAGCCAAACCATAAGATAATGATTAGATCAGCAACACCCTATCCAGCTCTGAATTGTGACATCAAGATTTGCTCAAGTGATGCATTAAACGAGAAAGCAACTAGTAAAGAAAAAAATCTCAAGCAAAATGAGTCCCAGTTGTTGTTTATTTTTTCTTGCACCTCTCTGACAGGTTGGCTGCTGAGCCAGGTGGCCAGCCAACTGCTGGCCAGTAACCTATGTGTGGCTCCCAGCACCTGCTGGAGCACGGCTAATTGTACACTCCTTGGTGCCCGGCTGGAGGCAGCTGCCTGGCCCAGCCGTGCAAGTTCACTGACAGCAACAACACAAAGCTGAAACTGGGCACAGAATGAACAGATTAGAAGAACAGCAGTGTTTGGAAGATGCATGCATGCATATCTGAGCAGATGTATTGCTTACCTCTCTGGCTTTCTAAAGTTCACAACATTCAGATAATACTCATTTAAGTGAATCATCAGAATTCAAAGGTAAGAAAAAAATGAAAACTTTTTTTTTTTTGTCTTAGAGTTACATATTCTATTATTTATACTAGTTACAGAAATAGAATTTTAGTCCCTTTCCATATAGGCCATCAGAGGGCAGGAACAGCCTAGTTGCATAGATCTTTCTGTGGAAATGTGAATTTTCATAGGGTTTAATACACATACCCTGTCTGGCCAAGCCTCAGCTCATAAGCAGTTCAGATGCTTACAAGGGACATCCTCAGAAGTCCTTTCTAATACTTTCTTCCCTGGTGTACCCTTATAGTACCTTATGGCGGGGGAGGGAGAAGAGGCCAGTCTCTGCTTTAAGTATATACTTTGCGAAAGGACCTCTATTCTCCAAGCTGAGCTACAGGGATAAACTCAAATGTCAGGCACTTTTAGTGACCAGCAACTTCTGGGCACATGCACCCCAGAATGATGGAAAAGCTGTGAAATGTGGTGCTGGCTTCAGTATCTGGCTTTGCTGGTGCTACCTGGGGCCAGCCTGGGCAGAGAAAGAGGTGAGGTTGCATGCACCCAGCAGAAAATGGGACCCCACAGTACCCAAATAGAGAAACCAGAGAGAAACACCTCTTTAAAAGCTTGCTTTTCTTTAGAACCATTAATTATTCATCAGGGTGTCTAAAACAAAATCCTAAATGTCCCAATAGAAGGAAAAAGATCTGTGCTCTGGGAAAGCTGTGCTTCCAAAAGATGTTTTGGCTATTGTCCATGTAGATATTATTGGGTGAACAAGGTACCAGCCTGAAGTTTCTGTGGCACTGTTCACACTGTCTGTTGGCTTAAGATATCCCACCATGCCTAAAAAGCAGAACATGAAACTTGTGTGTCATGCAGACAGCAGTTCCAGTGAGTATGCTGCCCCATAAACTTACTCTGCACAGTAATGGGTTTTCAGGTACCTTCCATCAGGGTTCCTGCTTATGTACATCCCACATGTAATGGACATGACAGGGGAGTAGCACACTGACCATTTGTACTGAAGAGCTAAATGGTCACAAAAGCAAGCTGCAGGTCAATGTGTCTTGTACCACTGGGCTTTGCAAAAGATCTATTTGATGTGAGCCACATCCTCATGTTTGCCTTCTCCTGCTCTGCCTAACATGGCATCCTGTCAGCCTTCCAGATACAAACCCTGCAGCATCTGCAGCACAGTCCATCCAATATAAACCTAACCTCTTTCAGTTTAAAACTATTGCTTCTTGTCCTGTCACTACAGGACCTGGCAAAAACTTTCTCACCGTCTTGCTTATAAGCCTTCTTTATATATTGAAAGTTCTCCTTGGAGCCTTCTCTTCTTCAGGCTGAACAATCCCAGCTCTCACAGTCTTTCATCAAATATTCATTTTAGGTTTTTCTCCTCTATTATTATTCCCTTTCTTTGGTTTGAGTTAAAACTCAATAAATTCAAACAAACAAACAAAAAGTCAGATAGCCCCCAAGTAACTGAAAACCCACAAGAAGTGCATTTGTTCAGAATTCCCCACTTCTGACCTATTTGGAGGAGCCATTCAATGCTACAGTTAACACTGTGTTTAGCTCTCCACTTGTCCCTGGCAGTACAATAGCACTACAACGGTTTTGAACACCTTGTAGACCACCCACAAGCGAGAGGAGAAGCAACCACGTGGACAGCAGAGTGCCTTGGATGTGACATTTCCTTGGGAATTTAGAGGACAATAAGAAAATAGCTTGTTGGTCAGTGTTTTGACTGAAATAGGGTTTGATCTCTCAGGCAAGTCTGCTCTGCTTGAGAGAGAGCTGTCTGCTCTGAAGCAAAAGAGTAACACAAACACCTAAGTGAAATGGGTTAGCTGTTAAATACAGGAAGTATCTGAAAAAAAGCCATAAGTGTAGTTAAATATTTAGATTTATTCTCACTTTTAAAGCAGATTTGACATATCCTTATGCAACAGCTTTGACTATGCTGAAGTACTGAAATATCCATTGCAGAGGGTGTTCTGGAAGAGCTTAAGATAAAAGAAAAAGATCTGCTAAACACAACATCTTGATGGAAAGAAGAATGCAAAATCCCACATTTCTTTTTAACTCGGCTTCCTCTCCTAGCAAAAAACCCTTTCCTTTTGTGTATGTCCCCTTCAGCATCCCAGAAAATAAAGAGGGAATACTTACAAGGAAAAAAGTAGCTAATTGGGAGGTATGCTTTGTCTGTCGTACCCAGCACAAGTAAGATCCTTAAAAGACAGGCCAATGAATGTCCCTTTGAAATGAAGGGGGGGGAGGAATCTTTTAAAAATCTTTGAAGACATTTAAAGTAATTATCATCTCAGCTGTTGTTAATGCCACCTTCCTATCCATTGTGGCTTCAACTCAGGCTTTCAGTCTTCCTCCTCTTATAAACAGACAGTGATAAAACAGTGTTATTTCATATTTCTGAAGCTGATATTAGAGGCAATTTTTTTTTTGATGTGAAATTGAAGTGCAGCTATAAAGCTGCTGCCTCATTGCTTTGGATCTGAAAACACAGCTACATGGCATAAACTTAACTTGGTTCTTTTATGGAATATATTTGGAGCCTACAAGTAACTCCTTCTGAATGTGTCAAGGTTTGTTTGACTTTCAGGCCATTCTGGGTCAGCTGTGTTAGCCAAGCCCTGGAGATTGTCCCAGACTCAGGGACATCTTGAACTGTTTGATCCTGCACGCTTTTTCCCATTTAGCAGAGCTCTCCCAGCTGAGTTACGCATCAAAGTACAGAGGGGAGTAGCACTGAGGAGCTCACAGTGGCTCTCTTCCCTTTCAGACAGTACTGAATCATCACTCACATGAAAGAGCAAGAGAGAACTTCTCAGTGATGTTGATGTAATTTTCTATGACAGGCAGAATTAAAGATCTTAACCAGATGTTGTTATTAAAGAGATGTAGCATTAGTTCCAGAAAAAAAAAAAGAAAAAAGAAAAAAAAAAAAAAAAAAAAAAAAAAAAAAAAAAAAAAAAAAGAAAAAAAGAAAAAAAAGAAAGAGTCTGCTTCCAGTATGCATATTTCAAAAGAGATCTTGGAAAATTTATGAGAATTGAGAAGAAAGCAACAAGAGCTATTCAGAAACATGGAAAAGTGTATCACAGAGTGAGACTTTGGACATGATTCAAGAGGACTGACTGAGCTGCCTGAATTGCTGCCACTAGAAGAGAGCTCTTTCCTTCAGCCCATGTACTGTTCTCATCAGAACAACAACAACAGAAAAGCAGTTTTCTGCTGGATAAGTGAACACAATCAGCTCTCCAGCAGCTCAAGAGACACGAGGAGATCTTTAAAGGTATTTCTGTTATGGTCTACAGCTACTTGCGGAGTCAACTGCTTTTACAAAAATGGCCGCTGGGGCTGAAAAAATTAATCTAAAGAAATTTCAGACTGTATTCAAGGTACACTTTATCAACAGTGCCTGAAGTAACTGTTAGGTATTACCTGGGTCTGCAGAAGCTTCTTCATCACTTGAGTCTTAAAAGCAGGAGCGTCTAAAAGATACTCTCTTAGCTAAAATGAAGTCTTTGTCTAGTAACTTATTCTGGCCTTAAACATACGAAATGGTGAATCAATAAGGGCAGATGGATGAACAGACAAATGTTAGGATGAAGGTTGGACCTGATGATCCTAGAGGTCCTTTCCAACCCTAATGATTCTATGATTCTGTGATTAAATCCTAAAGCAGAGATTGCATTCCTGAATGTCTAGAGCTTCACTCCAGGGCTGGATGAAGCTTATTAGTGACTGAAGTCACAGCTATGTGCTGTTCATATACCAACATCTTAGCTAGTGACAAAGCAGAGAACTCAAAACTGTGACAAACTCTAAAATGTGTAATTTTTTAGGAGCTGTGGGGTTTTTATTTCCTTCATTGCTTCTGAAGTACATTTTTCACTATCCCATGGCAATTGTTTTTCCTCACCCTGTTGTTATGTGAGAATTGGGATTTTTAAAAGCTATTGTGAAGGAGTTTTGAGAAAAATGTCAAAAATTCACACCATTTAAAGATCAGGAACAGAAAAAAGTTCATGAGGACAAAGAATAGAAGTGTGCCGGTGACATGAGCCTTTGTAGAGGCATCTACTTGCAAAAGCCCCACAGCAGAATGAATGTCTCAGTATATTTCAAATGAAGTGTTTCACAGATACACAGTTGTGTGACCTTCACTTTTCTGGGTACCAAGTGTGGGTCACAGTAGGTTATAGGATTGCTCCTGAAAATCTTGGCATGTTGGATTTTCCAGTCCTGGCCAAATTCCACTCTGGTCAAGTGTTGCGTTGACTTGCTGGTTGTACAAGTGACAGCTGAAAGGCATTAAATTGTACAGTAAATCATTTAACTGGAGCATAGAATGTGTGAACACCGAACCACAAGCTCTGACAGAAAAAAATCAGAATTTATTTTGTGTTTTGAACAGTTTTAACATTAATGGTCCAATTTAACCACATGTAACAAGCATAATCTATTCAGTTTTCATCAAGGTCTTCAACTGGATACTGTATACCTCTGTGGTGGTTTCCTCTAATTATGTGAGGTTTCTTACTTGGGAATTCTGTTGTTAAAATTAATTTTATCCTCTTGAAAGGTGACAGAATGCTAGCTGGGGAACAGAAAGCCTGTCCACACCACAGTTCAGCAGGGGCAGTAGCAAACCTCACACACTTGCCTTGATTCCACCATGCAGGAATGAAGGATGAAAAAATGCATTCTGGGATAAAGAGAAAAAAACCAGTGACACTCTTCACACTCATTCTTAAATTTTCCACATCTTGGGCAGGGTCTGCTTTTTTTAATTCTGGGTTTCAAGAAATGTTTTCTTCTTGATGTGCCCAAACTGCTGCTTTTGACAATTTTATTTAAAAGCAATACATTCTTAAGAGGGAAAAAAGCTGGTTTTGACAAACCATCTATTTCATCCAAAACTCTAAAGTTACTCTGTTCAGAAAGTATCCTCATCCAACATCCACTCAGTCTGGCTTAGTATAAACTCAAAAATGTAAGCCATATTCCAAAGTCAAAGGAGACCAAGCCAAGGAGAAAGACAAAGTCTGAAGGAAAGTGAGCTCTGGGCAGACAGAAAACAGCTGTTAAATGGAGACCTTATGAGGCCAACCGGGGAGCTGTGAGCAAATGCCACTGCCTGGCAACAGGCACTTGCTGATTTACCCTGGCACTGAAATGTCCATTAGTTATTACAGCCACTAACAGCTTTGCACCCAAATTCAGCCCAGCTTTTCATTTGTGCAGCCATCAGAGAGAAAGCCTTGGTTTGTGGGGAAATTGGTGCATTGTAGCCAGCCTAGGGCTTGGAAAGAGGTGATGGTATTGATGCTGGATGACACAGGAACACATCCAAGCGGGTTTTGAATATCTCCAGAGAGGAAGACTCCACAACCCCCCTGGGCAGCCTGTTCCAGTGCTCTGTCACCCTCACAGGACCTCGGTTTGCATCAGGAGATACTACTCCCATAAATGGCCAGCGCTCTGAAGAGGTATCACTTTCTGTCCAGGAAAGGTACTCAGGGCCATGTGAATGCCTCTCTCCTCCACTGGCCTTACCCTTCCAGATGTATGGCCATTTCTTGGCTGCAGCTTCTGAGTAGACAGAGCTCATTCACAGTCACCAGGGTACCAAACCACTGGGATTAGTAGCATTAGAAACCAACTCCCAGACTACAACAAAACTCACAGAAACCATATGTCCCCAGGACACCACCGGAGAAGAGAGCCTCATAGTCACAACAAGGTCAACATGACCTACTCTGAGGACCCCGAGTCTCTGCTGTCACCTTCACCTTCTCCACCTTCTCTGTCAGCTGGACCCATTAGTACAGCACAGTAAGCAGAGGCCTTGATTCTACATTACCATTTATTTCACCATAGCCAGGAGAAACATATCACCATTGTTCCCTCCAGTATCTATCTTCCAATGGACAGACGATCGGTCCCACTGTTCTCCCAATGCTCAGAAGTCAGGTGACATCTGCAGCAGTACTGGGCTCTCCAGCAGTCCTGACCCTAGGAAAGACAGTCCAAGTGCTGCCATGTTGCAGAGCAGGGCAGCAGAAGGACTCGATGTATGTGCATCTCTAGTCCTGCGAGGCACTGCCAAGTCGCCCGGTTGCCATTTGGGGCTCCCGCGACGCTGGAGTTTCAGCCTTTTCAACTTCCAGCAGTTTGGATGCCTCTCGTGTTTGAAGCTGCTGGAACAACATCAAACAGCCACAGCAAAGAATGCCGTTGAAGGATTTATTCAGCCTGGATATGAGTGGTGCTGATGAGAGAGAAGGGAACAACAAAGATTTCTCAGCCACCATTGTGATTTACCCATTTAAGAATATTAAAAAAATAATTTAAAAAAAAGGTTCCTTTCACTATCAAAACTGTTTGGCTGAGCATTTTACTGCAGACCCTGAGCAAGTTCCAAATTGCCTGGTTTACTTAAATACCTGTACCACCAGTGGGCCTTTGGAGAAGGAAAATGTTTATAATTGAGTAGTAAACCTTACTAAGTGACAATCATGAGGTACAACATACTTTTAAAAAGCCAAGTGTCCGACTTTTGAATTGGAAACCCACAACAACTGGAAATATAAATTCCGAAACAGTAAGTAGATTAAAACATTACTGGAAGTAAATTAGTTTCATATTGGTACAGTAATACATCTATGTACAGAAGGAAATAACTTGTAGCTTTTTCTGCTTAGGGAAACTGATTTTTAATAACAATAATTTCTCTTAGTTCCTTTTCCTTTTTCCATACTTTATTCCAGATTTAAGAAAGAACATCATTCTGACATATTTTCATCATCGTGTTATGTTTAGTGGATTAAGGAGACTTTTAGTGGATTAAAGAGAGAGCAAAGCCTGGTCCATAAGCACATTTACACTAGCTAAATATACCCATTTTAAAAACTAGTTTGTGCATTAAGCCAGCACAACTTTCCCTTCTCTCTTCCTAGATAAATCCAGTCCCATCTCATTAAATTGGGCATTTCTGCTGCCTTTTCATGCTGTTCTTTTACAAGAACAGGAGCCACCCAGGGTGATCTGGACCCCTCTGTAGGTCTTTTCACAATTATTGGTACTGTCCCTCCTTTATCAGTGTGTCCCATTACCAGGATAAAGGAACACTCAGCTTTTTCCCTTCCTTGTTTTTATTTTCTCTTTGCGGCCATTATAATGGGTGCACCTAAAGTGAAGGTATAGAGAAGATGGAGCTGGACTCTTCCAGGATGTGTACAGCAAAATAAAAATAAGCAGCAGACATAAGCTGAAACAAAGTATATTCCAATTTAGTAAAAGGGTAAAAAAACTATTTACCATGAGGATGTTCAGGGAACTTATGGAGTCTCCATCCCTGGGGATGTTCACATTTACACAGACACAGCCCTGTGTAGGCTGATGCAGCTCCCAGATGGCCCTGCTCTGAGCAGGGGTTGGAATCAGGTGGTCTTCTGAGGTGCCTCCCAACCTGAATTATGATTCTGTAATGACGCTTAATGAAAGGACACAGACAGGCATGTCTGGGATCTGTAATAAGATCACAGGCAGGTATGCACAGTACCTACTGTCTGTGCTAGTTCCGCATGTCATGTGGAGGTAGGTTTGAGACAACAGATAAAACCATCCATGTCAGACAAGTCTGACAGGAGTGATTCCCTCAGACCTGTTTTGTTTTTTAAAGAAACTTCGTATCTCAGTTCAATTCTTGGGATGCACAAGTGTGATCTGTAGTGCTCAGAACAAAACTTTTCCCATATCTGTACCTGGAGACATCTAGAATCTGAAAAGCCCCTTGGATGTGCAAGTCTAAAATACATTCTTTATTGGATACCCCTGTATTTATAAGCAGGGTAAAAGTTTAAGGAACAACTGACCATGATTTGCCGTATTCTGCAATAGTCATAATCTCACCTGTCAGGTGCTTCACACGTGGCCATACTTTGCCAAGGCCATAATCCTTGGAAATGTAGCTTGCTCAGTCTGTTGCTGTCTGGGTCAGAGCAGGAAAAGGAACAAAGCGGATAGGGAAAAGACCAAGATGACAGGGTAGAGGAAAAAAATATCTATTAAAATGTTTAAAAACTTAAATTTCGTTCAAAAAAAAGGATAGGAGAAATCAAGAGTTGCTGGCTTGGCTTTTTTTTTCTTTTCCAAGCATGGCCATCCTTGGAAGAGCAGCAATAAATTGATGAGGAGATAGACAGGAACCTGAAATACCACCCCAAACCCTCCTGTCTTTCCCTCTGACTAGTGGCCACTTACCTCTCGTTTCCCCATGCAGCACAAAAAGCAAATATACTTTCCCTGCAGTGCTTTCTTTCTGCCTAGTGAGAGCCAGAGTACTAAAATACCTAAGTTTCTGTTAGTATTTCATACTGGTTTGGAAATACATTAGGGTGTCTTGTGTGTACATTACAAATACTTCCCACTGCAATTAGTTTCTGCTACTGGGAGAGGAACAGGCTTCATCAACATTGCTTTTCTGTTAAAGTGCTGCTGTAATTTCAGTTCATCCTACAAATGTGGCACTGTCTCCTAAAATTACATTACTAATTACAGCTAATACACCCAAGCCCAGATGAATGCAACTTTGATCTGAGTAGCACCCCTACGCAATCCCTCTGGCATGCAAATGGCAATTACACAACAGGGCTCAAGTACAGCCTGAAAGCAAAGATGTAAGGCCAATTTATTTAGTGCCCCTAGACTAAACAAGGTGCTTATCCCAGTGCCAGATTATGACTGACTAAGGTGTACTCACAAAATATTTCCCACTGAGAATGTGTGACAAACTGCAATTATTACTAGCCCAGTTAGTTTTAAAATAAATAAATAAATAAATAAAGTAAAAAAGTCCAGGCTGCAAAGGCTGGGCTGTCTGACAGGAATCAACTGCCAGCTACAGCAGCAGAGTGAGCTGCAGGGAGGAGGTGTGGGATTATGAAAACCAGAATGAGACAGGTTTGGGGGGTGGCTCAGAACAACAGAAAGGCAAGAGAGGAGAGAAAGAGAGAGAGAATATAGCTGAAAGGAAAAAAAGAGAAAATAAGAGAGGTTAAAGGAATATAAGGACACAGAAAGTAAGCACGGAAAATATAAAAACAGATGTGAGAAAATGAAGGAAAATGAGAAAGAAAACAGAGTAGATAGGTCAAAAAATAAAATAGAAGGACTGGCCAAAGATAGTTCCCTTGAATGCTTGCCACAGACTAGCTCACTAGGGCAAGAGCTGGACCATGTGCTTTCAGCTTTTGGAAGGAGCTAGCTTAGGCTGCAGTAAAGCACGTGAAATCCCCATTTCTCATATTAAACAGCTACAGGCATGAGTTCAAGAACAGAGCTCTCCTCAGTGCAGCTAGAAGAGAAAGCCCTTGCCACGTGGCACCTAGTCCTAGATGCTTTGTTTGCGAGCTCTGCCATGAAAACCTGAATGAAAAAAGACTCCATTTAGGAAAAAGAAATGCAGGGTCAGTAATTTAGCAGTACCCTGTGACAGCACTAGAGAGCTGCAAAACAGACGTGTACATTTGATTAACAGGTATGTAGCAGTTATAGTCTGTGGGTGGGAAGTCAAAGGAATGGTACTATTTCCCTGCACAAAACCAGAGAAAAGCTTTTTTGCACACTTCAGAGTTACATGAGGGGGGCACAGCCCAAAAAAATGGGGGCTTCTTTTTATTGTTGGTGAGGAAGTAAGACATCCCAGACCTTTGATTGGTATATCAGACTAAAGCTAAGGTGGATAAGAAAAACTTAT
>VWZY01013422.1:248567-291527 GCA_013399075.1 Chloroceryle aenea | reverse complement strand
TAAAAAAAAAAAAAAGTAATCTGAAATCATACATAACTGCTTATAAATGAATTTATAAATGCACATACAAATCAGTTGAAGAGACACCAAAAGTGGTTTTAAAAGATATAAAGGTGGTCTTGCCTTTTTTTAAAGAAAAAATAGCCCCAAACCAAAAAGCAGCAAAATAAAGAATAATTCTGTCAGAAAGATTGAAGTGAAAAAAACAGATGGATAAATTTTGTTTGCCTCAACACAGAGAATGATGCAAAGCCATCAACTTACTTTTTAACTCTGATTTACCCTTTCTCTAAATTCAAATCTTATTTCTATGATTTAACATCCATATTTAAATGCACCAAGATAAAGGCTGTGGCTCTCATGAAAATGTAGCCCTAACTGATTCAAGCATTGTTTGAAAGGCACATAAAATTCTCATATGCAGTAATAAAAATAATGCAGATAGCACAAAAATCTTGATAAAGTTCAAGGTGAGCAGAAGCATAGCAACTAAATGTTTTACCTTAAGCAGGAGTTAGGGACTAAACTTTGCAGGAGTATAAAATCCTTCTGATGCCTCATCCTAAGCTTATCTACTGAAATTCTGCATAAATACTTGACATAGTTACTAGATAATCACTAAGTCATGTTGGCATGTGGGCCTAATTTGTTGTAAGGGAGATGAAAAATGGGAATTGTCTCTTCAAGCAAGAGATTGGGCAGGAAACCCTAGGGGAAGGAGTTGAGGTTTTTAGTTGTGTGCACTATTGTTTTCAAGTTAAATCAGTCAAGCTTACAGAGCAGGTCTGACTGCACAATAACCTCTCTTCTCTTCTCTCAGTTCTTTGGAGCAGTAAGTAGGATTTCTATCTACTTCTATCCTCAACCAGAACATTCTTTTCTTGTAATTGTTTAAAAAAAAAATCACAAACAAACCCAAACAGCAAACAGGAAATAATTTGGATACCTTAATAACAGAATTTCTAAAGTCAAAGGTTTCCTTCCACAAACAAGTAGAATTTACAAGATCAAAGAAACCATATACCTTTAAACCATAATCCTGTAAGACACCCTTTACAACCACGGGTCCCGGCTCAGCAGGGCTGTGCTTGCATTAACCAGTTTTAAGGCATTCTTCACAGACAGAAGGTAAGCGTGTATATCAAACTCTGCCAGATGGGTCTCACCAATATGAATTAAACCCCCTCCTCCTTCCTATTCTAAAAATCCTCCTTCCTATTCTATAAAACTTTGCTAAAAAAAGCAGCATAAGCTTTAAAGTCACTTTTCCCCCTGAATGAAGGAAGAGCCACCACAGGAGTTAATGTTCTACTGCACCAAGTCCCTTATAGCAAAATCAAGCAAGGTTGTGCTGCATGTGTTGACTTTGCCAAACACTGAAATTTTAATAAGAGCAGGATGGCTGTGGTGATGGTACTGAACAGAAGAGCACCGGGTTCACCCCTCTGCTCTCATGCAGATTTGGAGAGTGAGCAAGCAACTTAGTATCCCCATCTGTAAAATGAGGGTAATAATTAATTGACTTATATTTGTCCATTCAGGCCTTGAACGAGTAAATCCTCAAAACAAGTGACATCCTGTGTGTGGGCAGTCATGAAGACACAGGGTAGCTGGAAGGTCAGAGTTTGACTGCATGCTGTTTTGAGAAGCATCTCTGAAGTAAAGCACCCAGGACAACAGGACTACAACGTCAATAACAAACACTGCATTCTGTGGTCTTTTCCTGAGCCAAAAGCAAATGTTCCTGCAAAATATGCAATTAACAAGATGCTAAAATTGTTCTGCGGCTATGAAAGTGCTCAGAAACATTCATTTTTAGCTCTCAAATTATTTGTGTAGACTTTTCAAGGGACTGCATAAACACAGTCATTGTCAGCTTCAGATTGGTGTGTCACCTTATTCCTATGGCTGTAAATGCCCCAGAACATTTAGATTCCCTCTCATTAGCACTGGCAAAGCAGTCAAGAGAGACAGACATCAGCTACAGCTTCACAGCTGCACAATGTTCCCAGGTCCAGCCAAAGCCCAGAAAGTCTAAAAGGGGCAGGGAAAGGGTGGTGTGTGCCCAGGTTGTGCAGGGGTGCCACAACATGTGGAACAGGGTCTGGTGGCCACTCAGTGCTTTACAAACAGGTGTGGGACCAGAGATTACAGGATGAGACACTTGATTTCAGCTTCTGAGGAAGGAGTTAACTGAGCACCTAAATTTGGGATTAAAGGCTGGATGTATAACAGATTTAGGACAGGATCTGTGAAGCAAATATAGCATTTGGTGCCCAAGCATCAAGCACCTTCCTAACTGAGCAGGATTCATGGAGCTTTATGTGTTCCTTCCTGAGCATAAAATTATGTCAGGACATCATAAAGGTGAGTGGAGATGCTTCACTGATCCCCAGGTAAATCATGAGTGCTTGAAAAAGCATTTGGATTGTTTTTATGGGCTTTACCTGTATGCATTCAGTTCTGAAGCTTGCAGTCACCCAAGCCATGGAGTTCAGCACGCTGCACTAGGTGTTTCTGCCTTCCGTGGGGCAGCTGATCTCCATCTCTGTGACTAACACAGGCACCTGTGGATGCCTTTTGCAGTGCCTTTTCGAAGGCCTCCTAACTGAAGACTGTTTCACATAAAATACAGGACCGTGGTTAAGAAAGGTGCTCAAGCCCTGGGACTTTCTCCTCCCAGTGAAGTCCCAGGTCACTAGCCCACATACAATTTTCCTATATCATTGATTCTTGAATCACTAGTATCATGATGTGGCTTTACAGATCTCTAACCTCTTAAGTGAGTACTCTAATCATTGCATTTTTTAATAATAAGAAAAGATGGCAGCAAGTGGATTTTGGAAACTACAGATTTAAGCACCTCTGTCACCTCAACTGAAAGAAATGGCTTTTCACCCTGTTTTAAATGAACCTACATTAAGTAACACTGAAGTTTATGTTTGCTTGCATTTAGCTTCCTAGACAACATGCTAGCCAATTGTAGCTCTTCTTCTGAGGGTCTTGGACATCTTCTTAGATGTTTAGATTAAAGCTTAGCTTTGATCATGGATGTAGTCATACCCCCAGAACTGGCTGGTACCAGGCTGGAAGTCCCAGCAGGTTCTCAAGGAACATTCCAATACAAAGTCCTGCTGAGCCACACATCAACTCCTTTTAAAACCCAGCTATTGTTCCAGCACATAATTAATCTTTTGCCACCCTTTTTGTGTCTATCTGGGGACTCCTGAGAATAATGTTTCCAGAAAAGAAAGAGCAGAAGCTCCAAATTTTCTTCAGGTCCCTGGGAATTTCTTCTGTAATTTACTTCTTCCTCTAGGGTGAGAAGTCCCTCTCTGCTCATATGTGCATATGACAAACACATGGATGTCTAGGGAAAAGGGCTTAGCTTTCCTTCCTCTTAAATCATTTTTCCAGTGATCTTTTCACAGAACATAAAGAAGTTTATTTTTATCTTCCCTTTCAAACTCAAATCCAGCAGGACATCATGAAAGATGCAGTTTTGCTAAAAAAATGGTGGAAAGAGTTGCTCTGTGTAGAAGACAGCTTTGCACAAAGTGTTTTTCTTCCATCGCTCAGCCACCCCTTCCAATCTCTACCAATTATTCAGTCCCAGAAACTACCAAGACTATTACTTGTTTGTTCTTGTCTTGATCCGGGTCCTGTCAGCTCTTTCCTGACAACTGCCTTGCAAAAGGCCACCTGGCCCAGCTGTGGCCAACTGACAACTAATAACCAACCAAAAGAGTTACAGCAGCTTGCCGAGAATGGTTCATGACTAATATACTTTAGGACAGACCCAGCTGCACCCAGGCTTTGATGTAGCCTGCTCTCATATGGCAAGAGTGGTTTAGAATAAGGCCATTCAAAACCAAAATGACTAACCCCTTAGGCACAAAAGCTGTAGAGCTGATTCTGCCCTCCAGTGCCTGTATGGCTTTTGGATGATGAAGAGACTCAATGTTGGCTCCCTGCAACCATTTTCTGTCAGTGACATCAGCTGAAGTGAAGTTATGTCTCTGAACTGGAAAAGGACAGAAGTCAGAAGCCTCCAGGTGACCATGCCTAGGAAGAAAGGAAGATGGCATTTCTGAAGTACCATGTAGCAGGATACATGTAGGCAAGATTTGGTTTTCTTTGTTAAACTAGCTATGTCCAAACTGCTCTCATTCTCAGTGGAAACCATAGCAAGAGATACTAGAGTTTTTAATTTATTTTTCTTTAGGAAGTTCTATAAAGATCTTCCAAACTCCAAAGTCAATACAACAAATCCTGCTTTGGTTTTGTAATTAGGATATGGGAGAAATAGGATCATGGCTAAGAGACAGGTTGTTTGCAAGGGGAGCAAAATGATGCACTGCAGATGGCCATGCAGTGGGAATTAGGGAAATGGCTATTTGTGGAATATTCAAACCTGCTTCAGAACTAGCAGGAAGTATTTTGAGAATCCAACAACTACAGCTCCTTTGTTCATGTTCAGATCATCCCTGATTTTCTAAATTAATTTTGAGGGAAAAGGAAAAAAGGAAAGGAAAGGAAAGGAAAGGAAAGGAAAGGAAAGGAAAGGAAAGGAAAGGAAAGGAAAGGAAAGGAAAGGAAAGGAAAGGAAGGGAAAGGAAAGGAAAGGAAAGGAAAGGAAAGGAAAGGAAAGGAAAGGAAAGGAAAGGAAAGGAAAGGAAAGGAAAGGGCATCAGTGGCTCTTGCTGCTAGCATGAAGCAGAGAGAAGACATTCCTTGCATAGGGCTGTAATGAGATTGAAACAACTAATAGTGGCAGCAGTGCTTCTTCCACAAGTAATGATCAAATTTTGAAGGTGTGGCAGCTTTACCTTTTTGCCAGTGATTGCAAGGGCTGGTTTTTTTCCACCTTTGTGAGCCTAACATTATTTTTATAGTCACACTTGCTGTCTCAGCACAGTAGCTAAGCATTAGTGTCTGGCGTGGAGACACTGGGAACAAGAAGATGCACCCATTTGGTCTGTTTATTTTGAACACTTCCTCATTATTGTTGTTTTTGTGGGTTCAAGTACTGTAGGCCTGTCAGGAGATAAAGAAGCCTTTCCTGGCTGCTGAAGCCAGTCTCCAACATCTGCCCTGTCCAGAGGGAAGGAAAGCTATGTTAAAGGAAGAAAAAAAAGCCACCACAATTGTTAGCTATTTGCTGGTATGTTTAGGCAATGAGATCAGAGTGGTCAAGCTGAAGAAAAGTTTGCTCAGTTCTGATTAAGAGAACCAAAAAGCTTCTGGCAGATAGGTTTTCATCTTACAGTAAGTCAAAGGACTCTCTCATGAACAAAGCCCTTTTCATATTTTACAAACCATAAAATACTCCAGTGGGTGTTTACTTGTAAATGACAAAAGGAACGACATGCAGATTTTGCAGTACACTGGAAAACACTAGTCAGAAGTAAGTTTATATTTAAAAGCAGTTATTGTAAACTCAATTGTATAACATGCTGATCTTTAACAGCAAACATCTGCTTATTCCTCTCAGACATTTATGTTCCCACTTTTCTTCTAACAAAATGTTTTGAATACTGGATAACGAAAGCATCTCCATGCCGTGTTCAATCTGTAAGAACATAAAATCAATGTGTGAGCATTTTCCAGGGACATTGTATGAAAGTTCATGTGGTTTTACTACCAACAATCTACCCCAGAGATGAGAGATACGTCTGTCACACAGCACAGGTAAACAGAGCTTCATTGTCATGTATGTGCTTCAAAAGCTATTCTTTAAACCATTCCAAGTTGTCTGTAACCTTTGTCTGTAATGGAAAAATGATGAAAAACATTTACTTCCAGACCTGATTCTCTAACACTGAAAATCAACAACACACACTGATTGCAGGCATAAGTCACCAGCCAGGATGTGCACAGGAAGGACATTGTAACTGGGTTGTATATCTGAAGATCAAAGCTTTAAATATCCATATTGGCAAATGCTCTTGTCACCTCCTATGATGTTGATGGCAGGTTCAAAACTCTCATTAATCTGACAAGCCTCACTGACACCTGGGAAATAGAGCAAAGAACAAGTAGGGCTTTTCCTTCCCATAAGTAGATCAAGAACCTGGAGCTGTCTATCTGGAGGTGTAACTGTGGTGTCTTTACATTAAAAACAAACAAATAAACATAAACTTTAGGGAAATTGCCCTCTTCAAATAGTACTCAGAATCACAGAATTGCTATGGTTGGAAAACACCTTTAAGATCATCAAGTCCTACCGTTACCTAACTCTACCAGGGCCACTTCTCCACCATATCCTTTAGCACCATATCTAGACAGCTTTTAAATACATCCAGAGATGGTGATCCAAAAACTTCCCTGGGCAGCCTGTTCCAGTTTTTGATAACACTTTCAATATAGTTTTTCATCATGTCCAAGCTAAACCTCCCCTGGAATAACTTGATGCCATTTTCTCTTGTCCTGTCAGTTGTGACTTTTAAGAAGAGACCAACACCCACCACTCTACAGCCTCCTTTCAGGGACTTGTAGAGAGCAAGAAGGTCTCCCTTCAGCCTCCTTTTCTTTAGACTAAACAACCCCAGCTCCCTCAGCCACTCCTCATAAGACTTATTCTGAAGACTCTTCACCAGCTTTGTTGCACTTTTTTGGACACGGTCCAGAACCTCAATGTCTTTCTTGTACTGTGGTGCCCAAAACCGAATGCAGTACTCAAGCTGTGGTCTCACCAGTGTTGAGTACAGTGGGACAATCACTTCTCTAGTCCTGCTGGCCACAAGACTCCTGATACAAGCCAGGATGCCATTGACCCTCTTGTCCACCTGGGTACTCTGCTGGCTCATGTTCAGCTGGTTGTCAATCAACACCCTCAGGTCCCTTGCTGAAGCCCATATGATTGGCCTCTACTGATCAATCCAGACTGTCCAGGTCCCTCTGGAGAAGCTTCCTATGCTCAAGCAGATCAACACTCCCACTCAACTTGGTGTTGTCTGCAAATTTACTGAGTGTGCTCTCAATCTCCTCGTCAAGGTCATTGATAAGGATATTAAACAGGAGTGGCCCCAGCACTGAGCCCTGGGGAACACCACTTGTGACCAGCCGCCAACTGGATTTATTTCTATTCATCACCAGTCTCTGGGCCGAAGCATCCAGACAGTATTTAACCCAGCATAGCTCACACCCATCCAGGCCTAGGGAAGCCTTTTTTTTTCATGAGGATGCTGTGGGGAACAGTATCAAAGGCTTTGCTGAAGTCTGGGCAAACAATATCCACAGCCTTTCATTCATCTACCAAGTGGGTCACTGTGTCACGGAAGGAGATGAGGTTTGTTAAGCAGAATCTGCTCTTCATGAACATGTGCTGACTGGGCCTGATAGTCTGGCTGTCTAATAAGTGGTGTGTTATGGCACTCCAGATGATTTGTTCCATGACCTTCCCTGGCACCGAGGTCAGACTGACAGGTCTGTAGCTCCTGAGATCCCCCTTTTGGACCTTCTTGTAGATGGGCATCGCATTTGCTAATCTACAGTCTGTTGGGACCTCCCTGGTTATCCAGGACTGCTGGTAAATCACAGGTAGTGCCTTGGCGAGCATATCCACCAGCTCCTTCAGTACTCTTGGTTGTAACACAACTGGTCCCATAAACTTGTGTATGTCTAGGTGGTGGAGCAGGTCAATAACCATTTCCTCTTTTTTTTTCCTTCCTGCTTGACCCCTTTACCAGCTATTCCTGATCTCAGCAGGATGAACTCAGGCTGTGTTAGGACTAAGATACTGTGGTGTTCAAAAGAGAAACTGCAGCAGCTCTTCACAGCTGTGGGAGCTGAGAACATAAGAAAAGCAACATGTTTAGTCCCTGAGGGAGGAGGAGGTCCCTTGTGTTACTCAACAGTGAAATGAATGGATGAGCAGATGCCACAGCCAGGGAAGGCCATTCCATCTGCCAGCCACAGGAATGGCTGCAGGCAGGGCTTTCCATATCTCAGTGCCCTGGGCCAGGTTGGTTTGGGCACTGCACTGAAAATAAGAAAACAGTGGCATCCCTACTGATTTATCCCTAGGGGAGAAGACAAGTCATGAGTGTGACTGCCGTCAATAGATGGTAGGGCTCATCTCACCTGATGTCAGACAGCAAGTTAAATTTATGCTGGCTGCCACATGCTCCCTCTCTCATCAGCGGAGCTCATTGCTGGAAGAACTGTTCTGCATGTTTGTGTAGGATGTGAAGAATCATGCCATGGAAATGCCTGTTTCTCTCCTTTCGTTAGAGATAGCGTCTAGAAGTCTGTCTCAGCTGCAAACATCTACACTGGGCAAATGAGATCCTTCTGAAGCAAATGGCCAGGAAGCACAAGCTCAGAGAGTTTGGGTGACTTGGCTAGTAATCTAACCATACCCTTCCTGCAGGTATGAATCATGTGGCTGGGGAGGGCTCAAATATTTCTGGGAAACAACATGTTTTGGGTTTTACTTAAAAATAAATAGTAAAAGAGCCATTAAGCAATGCTCTGGTCTGCATCATCAGTGGTGTGTATGTCATTCATCCTGGCAGTTCCATTTTCTAATGTTGTGTGGTGGGTTGACACATGCTGGATGCCAGGTGCCCACCAAAGCCACTGCATCACTCCCCCTCCTCAGCTGGACAAAGGAGAGAAAATGTAACTAAAGGCTCATGGGTCGAGATAAGATCACTCACCAGTTATCACCACCCCTCCCTTCTTCCCAGACTTAACTTTAATCCTGAACTCTCTACCTCCTCCCACCCTGGGGTGCAGGTGGATGGGGGATAGGGATTGATGTCAGTTCATCACATGTTCTCTCTGCCACTCCTTCCTCATCAGAAGGGAAAAATACATGCTCTTTCCTTGCTCCAGCATGGGATTCCTCTCATGGGAGACAGTCCTCCATGAACTTCTCCAATGTGAGTCCTTCCCATGGGCTGGAGCTCTTCACAACTGCTCCAGCATGGGTCCCTTTTGTGAGGTGTAGTCCTTCAGGAACAGACTGCTCCAGCATGGATCCTCCACAGGGCCACAAGTCCTGCCAGCAAACCTACTCCAGCATGGGCTCCTCTCTCCATGGGCCCACTGGTCCTGCCCAGAGTCTGCTCCAGCACAGGCTTCCCACAAGGTCACAGACTCCTTCAAGCCTCCATCTGCTCTGGCATGGGCCCTCCACAGGATGAAGGTGGATATCTGCTCCACCATTAACCTCCATGGGCTGCAGGGGGACAGCATGATTCACCATGGTCTTCACCATGGTCTGCAGGGGAATCTCTGCTCCAGCACCACCTCCTCCTCCATCTTCACTGATGCTTTCCTGGAGCATTGCACCGTCAAGGGGAGGATGAAGGGAGGAAGATTAAATAAGCAGGGAAAGGACTTTCCTCTTCTCTTACCAGCCCTGTAGCTGGGAGAGTTTCTCCTCTCATCTTCAAGACAAGGACTGTACAAGGGCTGCATCCCGCAGGCGCCCTGTTTTGCTTTCACCTGCTCAGATACCGAAGACTCTAGCCTTTCAAAAGTGTGGATTCCTCAGGATGCAGGAAGGCATATCTTGCAGATCTGTCTAGGCATTTATTTTCCACTGCCTATCTACATCCTTAGCTTCAGAACATCTTTAAAAAACATGACCCCATGGGAATTAATTTTTTTTTTTTTTAGGGCTTAATATCTTGCCAGTTTGCTAGATGGAATCATTTGATACTAATTCATGTGCCCAGAGCTGTGACAATATTAAAGCTAAGAGGTGAAATACCAATCTAGGGAGATTTAGTATTATTTCAAGGAAGTCATGCCACTGAAATCTACCATCCAAAACTGGGACTAAGAAAAATTCCAGAAGGGCAGAAAAAGTTCTGTCCTGTAGAACACCCTCTGCTGTTTCACGCATAATTTTTTGATCAGACTTCCTCTTGAAAAAAAACCATGACAGGTTTCCAGTAGGATAAATGCACCTGATCTTTGTAATTTATAGAGATAGCCACAATTATTGAGGACTGATGAAGGGACAATCACCCCTGAAGTTCATGGCAGATGAAGGTAAGCAACCTCTTTTGAAAATCTGGACCATATTTAATCCCCTAAACTTCAAATGCAGCTACCTGGAAGCCAGTTAACACTAGGTGGAGTCATGGTAAACTAAAATCAAAAAGCAGCATTCCTGGGTGTTATGACACGATTTTGCTGCATAGTCTGGGAGGACAGTTTTTCACCCCTGAATAGATATGGCCAAGTTTGAGAAACAACTGGGCATTTAATTTCCTGTAGAAATCAGTGAAAACAACTAAATACAAATGTGGACCTGGTACAGAGATACATGAAGAATATCCTTAGTCTTGGTAAAAATCCTGAGTATCTCCACTAGGTTATAAAGAATCCTCAGGCTTCTAAGCTGATGTTGTTCACTGCACTGGCCTTTACTCAACTCCCCCACCAGAAAATGTTAAGACAAGAGTGTTGCCACCTCTTCCTAAACAAAGAGGACAAATGTCCTTCTGACTGACAAGATGTGCCAAAGTCTGAAGGTATTACAAGCCATAAAAGCAAACCTGAGGAACCTAAGTTAGATACCTCCACTGGAGCAACCTCTGTATGCTGTCTGACATATTTATGCTTACAACAGCCCTTCTGAAGTTGAAAAACACCTTATTATTTCCATTTATGCAGACAAGACAAGGCAAAGGGGATTCCTGAAATACTGACCCTTGGAACAGCATGTGAAGACCCTGGTCCCCCCTGGAGTCCTCTGTACTCAGTGAACAGCAGAACACTTAAACTAATCTTGCCTTGGTGTTTATACGTTCATCAGCAATGATGGGGGTGGAGAAGGAACAACTTGAATTAGCACTAGAAAGTTATTGGGTTTTGGTTTCACCTCTGTTTAATTTAATTCAGGCCAGATTCCATGGCAAATCAGTCTGGTAATGTTCAGCTTTAGGCAGCACCTTAACTGCTGAGCCATTCTTGCTTTCTAGAGAGAACCTCACCCAGGGCAATATGAATGGACAGTGACAGGGTTCACTAAAACTGCACTTCTTCTTTGGAGGCAAAACCAGGACATATCCAGAGTTGTTTCTCAAGGAATTCCATTTCTCTGAGCTCTAATGCTGCATCAGAGAAAAATCTACCACAGGGCACAGGAGATTTAAACTTAATCTGTACAGGTTTTTCAGATCTATTTTCTATGAGTAATGTCAGCTGTTATATTTATTTCTAATAGGTTTTGATGATGTTAAACCTGAACATTTTCCTATTCCCAGCTCCAACTCCAACTCTCATCTCCTCAGTTGCGAGTGTTTTTTTAAGACTAAATGATAAGCAAATGTATATAAACCTTATCCCTGACTGGATATTATTAATCTAATGACAATTCCCACTGATGTCAGTGAAATTCTGTGACTATCAGTAAGACTGGACACTGCTAAGCAGATGATGTGGTTGGCCTGAAATGTAACTCTGATCCTGCCATTCATGTTAGTGTGCTTGTGCCCTTATCTTGTGCAGCCTTAACACTGGAGAGATGGGCCCAGGTGAACATCATGATGTTCAACAAGAGCAAGTGCAAAGTCCTACACCTGGGCCAGAACAATCCCCACTATNGTTGCCCAGGGAGTTGGTTGAGCCCCCATCCTTGGAGACATTCAAGGTGGGGCTTGACAGAGCAACCTGCTCTAGTTGAAGATGTCCCTGCTCTCAGCAGGGGGGTTGGACCAGATGACCTCTAGAGGTCACTTCCAACCCAGACATTTCTATGATTCTATGTTAACAGACAGGTATCTGAGTTCATCCAAGGGTATTATTGTAGGTTTAAATTAAAATACCTATTTTATCTGTATTGTTCCAGCTGAGACTGGATTGTGTCAAGTGATGTGCAAACATGTAATCAAAGAATTGATGTCTGAAGTCCATGGCAGCATGCTGTGAACCTGGAAAAAATGTGAAATAGCTTCCTTCTGGCTCATGTGCCCCACAGAAAGCATACTATGGGAAAAATTTTACATCTGTCTCTCATCTTGACATAGCCAACATATAAGTGGGGTACCTAACTAAACTGGTCTACACTCATCAATTTAGATGGAGCAAGTAAAACCATGTAGGTATTCAGGAACCCAGCCAACAAAGGTCTTTGTCTCTGCAGACTGACCCACTTCATGTCCTCCATGAGGACACAGCTCAGCAATCTTATTTTTCTGCTGCATTCTGATGTCTTCTTACATCTGCGCCATGCTGGTGCATGATCCTAACTACTTTCCCTCCTTCCACAACATACAGGATTTATCTGCAGTACTAACATAGTAAGACTACTGTGGCATTAGCACGAGTTATTTGTTGCTACTTGTTATGGAAAAAGTCTGATAGCTAAACATAGCTTGAAAGTTCGAAGAATGACTTGTTTGTGAATAGAGAGAAATGGCAATATGTAAACAAAGAACAGGATAAAATATGTGATCACAGAAGTTAATTCTAAAAAAGTTTTTTTGCTCTTGCTTAACTTTCTAGGTGACCACCAGATTGAAGAGTACATGTTGTAACATTTGGAAAACACACACTGGGGATGGAGAAGGTTTTCCGTTTGTTTGTTCTGTCTGTTAAAATTATACTGTGGTTTCTGAATCATAAATCTTGGAGTAGAGCTGGAGCTGTATTAGCTGTACTATATAACCTCCCTCTTGCACATAAATTCCCTTTAATCCATTTGTACCCTATCAAGGAGTTAATACATCCACCTGCATATTCACCAGTTGGTAAACACAGAGCAGGTGAAATCAGGAGGAAATTTAAATAAGATCAAAAGATATGTTCAAAAGAAAGGCTTAAGCCATCTGGAATCCCTCAGAGCTGCCAGCTACATGAACAAGACCCGCTGGGATCCTAAGTGGAATTTCTTGCTTCTAGAGGTTCAAATGAACAGTGGGCTAACAGTTTGCACTTTCTTTGTGAGGAGGGTCACTGTTCAGAGAGGTGAGGTCAGGTGCAGAATTCAAGAAGGATGCCCAGATTCAGACTCTGAAAGGTTGCTGCTTTTGTTTAGGGCGCTATTCAATACAGAAAAAAAAAAAAAAAAAGTGGAAAAAAAGTGGAGTGCTCCATGTTTTCCCTTTGTTCCTTAACATACTTTAACTTGTCCTACATCATTCTTTAACTGAAGCAGAACAAATCTAGGAAGGCCTCAGGAAAATTTCTTTGGCTTTTTGTTTGGCAAGTGTCTTTATTTAAAAGAAGTAAAATAAACAAAATAAACCCCAAGACTTTGATTTCAGAGAAACTGGTCTGGATACATGGTAACTAGAGAAGTTATAGACTGCCCTGCTATGATTGGAATAATGTGTGCAATTCCATGACAGAATGGACAGGATTAGAAATCTAAAGTAAACAAATATGCATCTTTAGTCCTAGAGTCAAAACTGCAATTACCAAGAGCCACATACTTCAAACAAACATCCAACAACATTTACATATCAGGAAGGAACACTGTGCTCCTCCTCTCCGCAAGCTTTCAAAACAAAAGGATGTTGTCAAAGGAATGCTTAACGTAATGTATTTAGCACATTCAAAAATTTTTCAGCTTTATCCTTTACCTAAACCAAAGATTTCAAGCTTTGTCTTGAATACTGCATCTGGAAAGATGCTCTCCAGAGAAACAGGGACACTTCATTGCAGAAGCTACAGGGAATGTATCTCATGGGGTTGTTTTTTGAGCAGGACAGTTCTCAGAAGTCTTGGGTAGAAGGGGAGTTGGCTGGTCCTGTTGGGTTGCCAAAGGATGGCAATGGGATTTTCAAGCATGTATGGCTTTTTATCTAGCTGCTGAGAGACCCCAAATCTAAGACAGACCTTTTTAGGTACTTCTGTGCTGAATTTCAACTATATCTGAATGGACCTGCATTTGCCCTAAAATTTATCCCTCTTTTATGCTACC
Organism: Chloroceryle aenea; assembly: GCA_013399075.1. Taxonomy (NCBI): domain Eukaryota; kingdom Metazoa; phylum Chordata; class Aves; order Coraciiformes; family Cerylidae; genus Chloroceryle; species Chloroceryle aenea. The sequence goes on along the minus strand of VWZY01013422.1, from coordinate 277,639 downwards.
TGGAAGCAAGACACACACCCCTCCACCCTCCAGATGCATTTCTTAGAAATATCCAAGCTGGTATATGCCTAGACTATGGCCAGGAGAGGCACAGCTAGGTCTATATCTGTTCAGCCAGTGTCTACAAGACCTACCACAGTGCTTGGTGATGGTGACACATGCTAAACAGTAAACCAAACACTGTGCTCCAAAAGGCAACACAGAACACAGAGGCAATGTGACAGTGTGGACATGCAGAACAGTGTCCTGAAATAGAGGCCTCCAGCCTTCTCCTGAGGAGAGTGTAGATGTAGTCTTCTGTCTGTATTTATTTTTGGCTGCAGTATATAAAGGCTGTTATTTTCATGGGATATTAGAAAATATTTCATTATAATGGTGTCTCTGAAGTGGAGACCACATTTTGGAAGAGCTCATAAAGCAAAGCAAAGTAAATGTCTCCATGAGAGACTTAAGTACACACATTTCTATCATAACTGAAGCCCGTGATAACCTGTATATGCTGAGCAGCATTTCATAGCCTAGGAAGTAATAATTTCAGTTTTTAGAAACACAGGAAGATTATATCAACTACACACATTCCTAGAAAACAGATACCTTCCTCTTCAGAATGCATGTTATAAATCCAGCTAGACTTTCACCAGAGCACACAAATATATACTTCAGCAGCAAACTAAATTAAAAAAAAAAAAAAATCCTTGCTGCTTTAAAATACCTTCTATTCTGATGGACTCTTTTGGTTTTAAATAGAAAAGCTATATGTACTAGTGGCGTTCAGCTGGAAGTTCAGACATTGTCTTGCTGAAAACAAAGAACTTCCTAGAAAAGCAAGTCCTTCAGCAAGTTCTCTTGTTCCCACTACGAAAAACATGGATATATACAAGTATCTGTAAAAAGAATGGACTACATCCACTGATGCTCTGTAGTAAAAGAGTAAAATTAAGAATTAAAGGGGGAATAAACAACATTTGGGTTAATAAACAAAGAGCCATGAAGCAATGGAGTGCTTGTGGTAGGAGCATTTGAGCAAGGTCAAGGAAAGATGCTGTAGGTGGAATCCAAACACGGGTATCAATCGTGCATTGATTCTTTAGTGCTGTCTTGCTCACTGGCACATAACAGTCCTTTCTTTCCTGGGACTTTAATATTTTTACCTTCAGCATTTAATGTTAAAAAGGTTATGCATTTGTTGTTCTCTACTTTTTGCCATGAAAGACATTGGATGTGGCTCAGGTTTCACTGTCATGTGAGAGACTCACTCTTTATCCAATCTGAGGTGGGCAGCAAGGGAACAAAAGAACAAGGTCAGGAAAGTAGAGGAGATACAAGCCTAAGAAGCACTAGGTAGTCTTAAGATTCCCCCTTGAGTGAAAGGTGCTCTTTGGATATTTAAGGGGCATGGAAAACAGCCTCCAGAAAAGCCAGGAGAGTGGGATGCCAGCTCAAGGGACACAGGAGGTTATTTTGTGTTCATTTGGACACTGACATATTGGCAGGTTTCAACCTGGATGTGTAACTTCTTCCCATCCTTTTCTGAAGTGGATAATACAGAAAACTTGGTTTCTGAAAACCCAAGAGAGAAAATCAACTCAGACACTGCCAAAAATTACTTTGGCTCTCCTCACCCCATGGGCCAACAGACAAATGACTCAGTGTTTCAGAAAAGAGCTTCTTCGCTCTTCCCCACTTTTTAGCCTCATTTGTTGTCCCCAGACAGATGCCGCATTTCCTGATTTTCACTAGGCTTGGTGCTTGTTCCACTGACCTATGATCTTAGCTATCTTGCTAAAAAGTGTGTTTGCTGGATTAGTGAGTTATTGCAATTCACAGATGTGTCTGTCAAATTCCAGGGTGGGTGTTAAAGAGGGGTAAATAGATGGACAAAAAAAGCATGAGACAGACTCAAAGAATCACAGGAGGGCTGAGGTTGGAAGAGTCCTCTGGAGGTCATCTGGTTTGGCCTCCCCTTCCCAAGCAGGGCCATCTACAGCTGGTAGTACAGGACCATGTCCAAATGACTTCCGATTAGCTCTAAGGATGAGACTCTACAACCTCCCTGGGCAACCTGTGCCAGTGCACAGCCAACCTCATAGTTAAAAAGCATTTTTTGATGATCAGTTGGAGTGTCCTGTGTTTTAGTTTGTGCCCATAACCTTTTGTTCTGTCACTAGGCACCATTAAATAGAGCCTGGCTCTGTCTTCTATGCACCCTCCCTTCAGGTATTTATATACATTGCTGTGATCCCCTGTGAGCCTTTTCTTCACTAGGTTAATATGTGCTCGACCCCAACCAGCAGAGCCAGCAGACAAGCACCCACACAGACACTTGCTCACTCCCTTCTCCCAAAGGATGCAGGGAAAATAGAAGACAGACAAGAAGACTCATGGATCAATATAAAGACACAAACTGCACACCCAAGCAAATCAAAATAAGGACTTTACTCTCTACCTCTCACCAGCCTCCTCCTAGTAAGCAGGGCCTCAACATGAGTGATGGTTATTTGGGAAGGCAAGCAAAATAATCATGAGTGTCCCTGCATCTTCCTCCTTTCCTTGACTTCTTATTGCTGAGCATGACATTGTACATAGGGAATACTCCTGTGGCCAGTTTGGGGATCTGTTCCTGCTGTCCCATCCCAGCTCTGTCCTCTCCTAATATCTTGCTACCTCTCAGTCTACTGGCCATGGGGACAGAGTGGGAATCAAAGCAAGCCTTGACACTGTGCAAGCAAGGCTCAGCAGTAGCCAGAATACTGATGTGTTCTCAACACAGATTCAGTCACAAATCCAAAACACAGCACCATATGGACTGCTATGAAGCTTGACTCCATCACAACCAGATCAATACATCTGAACAGTCTCAGCTCTCTCAGCCTTTCCTCACTGGAGAGATGCTCCAAACATCTTCGTGGCCCATTGCTGGACTCTCTTGTACTGGGGAGCCCAGGACTGGACACACCACTTCAGATGTGTCTCACCAGGGCTGAGCAGAGGGGAAGGACTGACTCCTTCAAACTTCTGTCAGTTCTCTGCCAGATACAGACCAGGAAGTGTCTGTTGACCTTTTTTGCCCTAAGGGCACATTGCTGCCTTGTGGTAAACTTGATGTTCACCAGGACCAGCAGTGCCATCTCTGAAAAACTGCTTTCCAGCTAGTCAACCACCAAGACATACCAGTGCCTGTGGTCTGTGTAAAAGCCACCCAAGGTGGTACTGCAATTATTTCTCTAGTGGAAGTAAGAGGGCTCAGAGTTTTCAATCAAAATAAAAACCACAACTGTCCATTTCTCGGGGACAGCAAGTAACCTTCCTGGGTACTTTCTGCATGTAAGGGGATGGTGACTCTTTGTAAAACTGGAAAATTAATCACAATTTCTACTAAGGATGTAGAAAGCTGATTTAACAGCTCTTGGCTAGACATTGTATCCACAGAGGATTCAACCTACCAGTATTACTAAAGTTCTCTCTCTTTCAAAAGTTTCAGAGCCAGTTAGAGATCCTGAAAGTGAATCCCTTTTAGTCTAGCATGTTTTGCTTTGTACAAGCTAATCCAGAGATCCAGAAAAGTATTTGGTCCATAAATTTGATCCAGAAAAGGCTTTGCTGGCTATTAAAAAAATTTCATGTCTGATTTTCATGAGATGTGGCTGGTTAGAAAATGTTTTATATTGTACCTACTTGATATTATGTATAGTGGGGTCAGAGGTTTGAATGATGATTGACTCCTACAGGACCTATCTGCAATATTCAGGAAGGAGAAAATAAGGGTTTCAAGAATCTCATGCTGCAAATAAGAGTTTTTCATTGATTTCAGAGAATCATGGGCAACACGAGTTCAAGTATTACTTCCAACGGGGAAAGGACTTATATTTAGCCCTCTCATTGACACAGAGGCCATTCACAGAAGTAGCAGTAGTTTAGGAGCCAGCAATCATGATTTCATTACCTTTGTTCTGTGTAACTAGAACAGAGTCCAAACCAGTAATCTATATACATCCTTGGGCTTGGAAAGGGCCAACTTTCTACCAAGCTGAAAACAATTGACTGAAGTCAGTTGGGAGATGACTCTAAAAAGAAAAATGTTAATTAGGAGATATTTAAGAATATTTCACTAGATGCTAAGAAAACCACAATACCACAATTGGGAAAGAAGGCTGTGCTGGTTGCAAAATAACCTGACTTAGAAGGAGAGCAAAATAAGCTAAAAATATGAAAAAAGAAAAAACAGAAAAAAAAAAAAAAAGTGATGAATTGATAACAATGAATGCATATTAGGAACTAAAAACTGTAAAATGTTAATAAGAGACACAAAGACACACAAGTGGAATTTATGGCTGGCATATCTAAGTACAAAAAAGGACTTTCCTTAATAGGCCAAAACAGAGAAGAAGCCTAACCGTGCTAGTGTATTTGGTACTGCTGATGTAGTACTGAAGAGAAGTGTTGGTGTTGCTTCTGTAGAGCACAGTGAGTAATTCTGTCTTTGGGAAAAGACCCCATGAGAGCAACATTTTTCCAACTCTTTCACAAACACATTTGACCTTGAAGACTTAAATCCTCCCATATCTAGACTTTAATGCTCCCATATCTTTTCTTGTCTATGTTTTCCCTTTTTACACTTAAGCAGTCATGCTCCCTTCTTTTCCACTTCCTACCTCAGTCTCAGGTTATAGGCTGCTAGCAGGAAAGCAAAACACAAGGCTAACTCTTTGCATGTAGCCTTCAAACAATTTTCCTGCCCTCAAAATCCTGTCTGAGTTTAGCCAGCACCCTTCTGAAAGAAAGCTAAGCCCTTGCAAAGTCTTTGCTGACACCATTTGTTACCCAGCTTCAAATGATGACAGGAGAACCAATAGAGCTCCCCAGATCCATTTGTCCTGTCCTTGACCATGTGGGATGTATAGCCCCCTTGGGAGAAGGTACTACAATTAATACTGATCCAGATAGGCTAGTGGAAAATAGATCCTGCTGCAATCTTTTAGACCTCAAGGCTGCAAGGCAGCTGTTTCTTTATATTACTAATGACTGGTTAAATTGTCATACCAGTGCCAAGGCAGTGCACAAGTGAATTCGAAACTGGGTGTAAATTAAGGAGGAAGGAGCACTCTCAAATGACTCTCCAATACTGCAAGGCTCTAATTAACGTTTTTTTCAGTCATGACTAAAAGAAAGAAAAAGGAGAGTCCCAGAAACCACACAGGCACTAAAAGACATTATCTGAGTCCCACAGGCAGTAGCAAGATCTTATCTCCTCTGACAGTCAGTGTTGCAGGTACTGTTCCTTCCCACAAGATCCTGTAGGAATCTGTGTTTCCAAATCTCCTAAACCCCAAGATCTTCATTTCTGTGGCACAACACAATCCAGAGGACATATAAAAGGAAAAAAGCCTGCTGATCTGACAGAACAAGATCTCCCCAGGACACATCTACAGAGCTGGACCTCATGTAGAGCACAAGGAGCTTCTCATGCTCCCTCAGCAGAAAGCACAGGTTCAAACCCATTTTTTCACATCTTATAAGATTGCACCGTACGGCAGAGGCACAGGCTGCTGTGAAGTGGGCTTCTCTCAGTCTCTCCTGTCAAAAGAGTTTCTATTTGCTTAAATTAATTACATAGTTGTTTGGAAATGACTAAAAGCTTGGAGAGTCAGAGATGAGCTGTGAGAATAACTAAAGGCTATCTGCAGTTAGATTAAGACAGGGAAAGCTAAAGTTGTATGTACATACCTACATAAGTACATCTACTATTAGGTGTTTCTCCTCTGAGATGATGTTAGTGATTTCTGTTTAACTACATTCAGAAAATTAGGCCCACTGTCCTATCGACATGACTGCCGCCATCTGAAGGGATTGTCCATCCCTGGAAATCAGGCTTTGCAGAAGATCATGTCTGGTTGGATTTCCCCCTGTGGTCTGCTGTAGTTCAAAGGGGGAGTCCTTATGGCTATGTTAGATAATCAGGCAAGATTATCACAGTGTTCTATTTTAATCTTAACACATACAGTAGAGGATAACAAACAATTCACCTAGGGTTAGCTCTCACTGAAGCAACTCCACGCATTATTTTTTTTTAACATTTTGTAGGCTCCTACTTAGTTTACACTCAGAATATTTCCATCTACTTTCAGGTTCCCCAGGCAATCTCCCTTCCCCCCTCTCTCTGGCTTCCCAACTTTTCTTCCAAGGAAAATCGCCTTCATACATTTTTTTTGTTAACACTTTGAAATTTGGAAAGACCAGATAAAGGAAAAAATATCCTCGAGTTTGAACTAAACCAACCAGAAAACTGAGCAGAGGTTTGCCAGGAATATTGGACAATTTAAATAGATAACCTAGCTGGATTGCCAAGAAAGGTAAATAATATGTCTCTCTGTCTCTTTTTCAGTTCCCTAAGCTGGATTTGTAAAACACTAAATGACAAAGAAAGCATTTCTCAAATTTTGGAGGGAAGAAGGGAAGGAGAGCTATCAAGACAAGGTAATTATTTATACTTCACAACAGCAAAGGAGTTCAAAGCAGTTAAACTGCATTAGCACATGGAATAATTACTGCTTTAACCTCACAAAAACACAGTCCACAGAAGAAATCCAAATCAGCCGTGCTATGAACAGGAAAACTCACAGAATGGTAAGCATGATCCCAGAAATGCATGGACTATATAAACTCTGCTGACATGTAGGAGGGACCCAATAAAGACCCTTCTTTGGAAAGGGCCTTCTTGGGCTGACAGTTGCAGGGGTATTTTTTTGGTGGGGGAGAAAAACTTTTAAAGGCATCCTACCCTACTGGCCCCCTCATGACTGTTGCTTGCTGCAGCAGATCTTTCTTCTCAAGAGTGAAAAACTTGTCTGGTTTTTAAAGCCTTAGGGATAGAGCATAACAGAAGTCAATCAATAAGCCACATGACTAAGCTCAGCCTCCCTTTTCAGTTACAGATGGACTTACTAATGTGGAAATGTCATGACTACATAACGGCCGCAATGCTCATTAGCATTTACCAAAGAGTAAAGAATATTTCATTTATGCCATTGGCATCATTTCTGTAGTATCAATGACGCTGAAAACATGAAGCAAAATTCTCTTATGAATTTCATACGATGATCCCTATTCGAGTACACTCTTTTTCTACCATTCCTGAGACTCCCTTTGAAATCATCAAGGAATATCTGCCTCATAAGAGGCATAGTCAAAGTCTCAAGCCAATATCTGTATCCTCTGGTGGATAATTCACCAGAGACAATGCTGCCCTTAAGTCCTCAAATATCTCACTCTTCCTATGACTATAACAGTTTTATTTTGTTCCAGTGAAGAACTTTCAACTGAATTTTAAAGAAAAAGTAGAAACATTACCCCCCCAAAAAAGCACTATGGGGATAAGAAACTGTTCATGCTGAGGAAAGTGAGTTAAAGATAGAAAAGAAATAAACCTGAAACTTTCCATTTTTATAAAATTGAACACAATGTACATGTCTAAGAGCAGGGATTAGAACAACAGATTTTTGCCAAGACATGCTCAGGAGAATTAAGTTTATTCACAGAAGATACTGGACCATCCAGATGCTGTGAAACTAACATGCCAAAAGAATGACCAAGATAGGCTACATCTTACTATAAACTAAATTAAGTGATTTTCAAAAGGAAATAAACAGGTATAAAATTGATAGTTCCAGCTTTAGTACCCAAGCAATAAAATCTATCATTAATCAGACACTGGAAGGAACAAAATCCCACAGTTATTACAAAACTGTAAACATCCTTAAAAGACTGTGTCACTTGTGGACACTAGAGGTTACCAGCTTGTACTTAAGAGGATTCTTTTTTGTTTTGAATCAGTTGCTTTTGAAGAAAAGAAACAATCTTTATGATTGTATATGAGCTTGGAGATGATGGTGACTGGGTTCAGCTTCTTGTCATCTTTGGCTTACTGTGCTGTACTGAGCAAGTCAATTAACTTCACTATGCCTGTGTCTCTCAAATGATAAAATATCAGTAACTTCTAGTTGTGCAACCTTCAAGCTGCACTGCAAATTCTTTGGTTGTCATTTACTATCAGTATCAGGCTTGCCATAATGAAATCTCAATTTTGTTAATCCTTCTTGATGCCATAATATACTATAACTAGAGCAATAACTGTAAGGATAATTATTATGATATATAGAGATCTATAAACTCTCTAACTGTGCAATTCGTTCCTTAACAAAACAAACAAAATCTGACTATTCATTTTTTTTTACTTTTTTTTTTTTCCTTTAAAGTAGCTGTGGTAATACTAATAACCATGAGCAACCCACTTTGTGATGACTGACAGGGATTAAAAAGACCCTGAAGCAACCTTTCTACCAGAAAATCCTCCAGGAATATCTGTCTCTAAAAGAGTCATGGAATAAAATACAACAGCTCAGAAAACATTCTGGTAAAGACTAGTTATAGCAGATGGTTAATGAGACAACTGACTAAGTTAATGGGGTGAGTGACCTTCTTCTGTCTGTCAGGAGGAATTCTCCACTTACCCTGGATGGTGCCACTGTGACGGTAAACAACAAGGCCATCTATAGACATGGGGGTGGTAAGGCATTTCCACAGTGTTCAGCACAACCACTTCTTGTTCACAAAGCCACAGAGGAAAAAACCTACTCCTTCAGTTCTCTGCATGAATATTTGTGCTGTAGTACCTCTGATGGAGAGAGCAGTAGAGGTGTCTCTCAGGGACAAATGTTCCAGCATCCTGGAAAAGTGATAGCAAAGAGAGAACCTGAATTCAGAAGGTGATGTGATAACATACAACACTGAAATTCAGGATTTTTAAGGACATGACAGTATTTTCCCACTCTTGTAACTGGATCAAATTTCTTTTAAGCTGGTCCCCAAAAGATCCTCCTTGACCTCAGAATGCTGTTGCACCTGTCCACCCAGTGTGGGTCCCATGTGCTGCAGCAGCATGTGACTTATAGAATTATAGAACCGTCCAGGTTGTAAAAGACCTTTAAGATCATTGAATGATGCAGAACACATTAGGAACTGCTTTCCTGGGCACCAAGAAACATCAATTGTTAAATCCACTGTTCTGTATCAGTTTCTTCACTGTATGAAAGATGAGCTTTGATGTAAAGTTAAGGGAACATTCTGCATCTTAAAAGATTGATCTAACAGAAAATGTATTAATATTATGTTCACTGGTTAGTGTTGATCCCTTTCCCCTGTGAGATGTAGAGATCATTCCTGATACTCAAGTGCAAATCCCACACTGGTAAGAAAAGTCCCAAGGAAATGTAGTTAATAAAAACCCACCTCCTTAATGTGCTGTTCTACCGTCTTTTTTGCTCAAAGTTTTTGCACAGTTTATCTGAACTTCAAAAAGCATAATGTCTTTATAGATATAGGACACCATCCATAAATCCCTCAAAAAAAAAAACCCTTTACTTTTAGTCCTATGTGACTAGGTCACTGCAGCTACATAGCAGAAGTTACTTGAAGAAAATCCAGGAACTTTCAAACTTATGTGGATTAGTGCTCAGAAAGAGAAGAGTGGAAAGGAGAGCTGTGCTGGTTTCTCTTCCAGCTGTGGCTTGACACCTGAAGATAAATGTGATGTGATAGAATGTAAAGGCTCTTTTGGAGGTAGCTCAAAGCAGCATAAAATAAGCTTTGCTGTGCACTGCATTATCTGCCAGCTTTTCTTGGACAACAGAGTGGGAATTTCTGGTCTAGTTCCTTGCAGAGATTTCTCAGTACATCTGATCTGAAGGAAGTGGGGATCTAAGTCTGCTTTCTGTAGTAGGTTTTGTTGTTTTGTGGGGGGAGTGCTTCGGAGCAAGACACCAGTTCTAGAGAAGGGAGACGGAGAAATTTGGCAGAGCCTCCATGCAGAAGGGAACTACAGCTGTCTTGGAAATGCTAATGTCCTCAGAGCATCCTCAAATATATGTCCCTGACAAAGAATCCCCCCCCCAAAAAAAAAAAAGAAAAGGAAACCCCAAAAAGGTAAAATATTTAGATAATAAAGACACTTCAGTTTAGCCAGTTCTTAGCTGAGGTGCCTGACAGGGCTTAACAGCCAAGCAAAACAGAGACATGTATGGAAAAACTTAATATTTGGTTTTGCTTTATTTAGTAATTCTTCAGATACATTTTCTTTCCTTTCTATTTCTTCTACTGCCATGTTGCAGGATATCTCCTCCTCTGACTTAATCTTCCCTCATGTGCCCTACTCAAATTCCAGCCATGCCTTGCAATGGCCTTTCTCCTCTCATGCCCCAGGGGTGTCCCTGGCAGCATATTAATTAAGTAGAATCCCTGTGCTGATAAATTTCCTGCTGATGCCATTGTGAAATACTGAATAACATTAGAAACTTCCACTAAACTGAGCAGATAGTTGGATCCAAGTCAGAAAGCTTTCTGTTGAACCCATGATGCCTATGAGCAAAAAAAAAAACCCACAAGGGAGAGATTGTTTTCTGCTGAAGTCACAGTAAACAGTTGACTGACTTACAGCTTATTGAAGAAAGGAAGCATAAAATTTATTGCAAAATGAGAGATTATATACCTATTCTTCCTCAAAATAAAAGCCACTCCATCTCTTCAGGGCTTCTTTGTACCTTAATTACTTCCTTATTTTACTTAATCTTCGTGTTGTGATCTCACCAGTCACATCTCATCTCACAGATCTCTGAGCATCCTAACTTGGGAGATTTGTTCATTTTTGTCTGTTAGAAACAACAACAAACACCAGACAAGCACTTGTATCTGTTCAAGTATCTGTATCAAGAAGGACCAAAACCTGCCAGAGGTTTCAGGTGGATCTGAGCAGCTATTCTGTGGGCAACTCAAGTTTTTGTTGCACTGAGCCCTCAGCCCCCTGGTAGCAGAAGCCAGGACCCCACCTGTTCTGGGGGTAGATTAGTGTTCTGCTCTTTACAGAAAGGGACTCATGTATTGTCTGCCAAACAGAGAGGACAAACTCCTCCTCCCTTCTCTAACAGTCAGGTTTGGGGAGCAAAAAAACCTCTCACACCTCCTCCAAAAGTAAAATGCCTGAGGACTGGGGTGATCCAAGTCAATTGAGAAGGTTGTTTTTTTAAATGATACAGAGCATATGATTTGAGTTAGATCACAAGATGTAAATATTGTAAAAATAGAAACTGAAAATGACTATGTTTCATTATAAATGTGAGTGTGAGTTGTTGTCAACACTGCTGGGCTTTTTTTATTATTATTTATCTCACTTTCACTAAATTTAAAAAAATGTTTTAACCCCCTTCCCTACAAAATATTAGTATTATTTCCCTATCATCTCTATACTCTACTCTTTGGGTCCACATCAGCCTTGCTTCATTCAGCACTATTCCTTTATACATATGTAATCTTTTAGTGATTAATGTACTAGTAAGCGGTGCTCAAAATCATACTGCCAGCTCCTCTTTTTCATTTTTGTTCCTTTTTTTTTTTACAAGCATTAGACCTCTGTGCAACCCTTCCTCATGTAGCTCTTCATCTTTCCTACACAAGAGCTCCATGACTGCCAGAGCAAGGGATTTTGTTCATCAGCTTAGTTGTGTTTTTCCATTTAGCTCTCAACAGCAGCAAACGATAAACCAATTTCTTCTAAACTTTCTACTGTTTAGTACTCTGATCACGGACTAAAACCTGATGTGGTAAATCAGGGTGGCCCAAGGGCAGCTGCAACTGGAGCTGGATGCCAATTTTGGGACACCCGCTCCCTGCAGGATATGTTATTGGTGGTGGCGGTTCCTGGCTGGCTGGATGCTGATGGGATGTTCCTTCTCTGAAAATCCTCTTGCTTTCCCCATTGTCCAGCTCAGCCTCCCACAGCTGCTGCTGTGCTGTCTGGGTTATGGGTCTAAGCCACTACAGGATGTTGTAAGGATAAAGGCAGGGCAGATTTCCTGTACTTCAGCCCTAAAAGCATAGTTTCTGGTGTGAACATACAGAAAATGCAAGGAAAGGAAGTGCTTGCCTGCTGCAACAACATTCCCAGCCTCAAGAGCAGCTCCCCCTCTCCTCCAAAGAGAACAACAACAGCATAGATAGAGGCATCCCACAGACCAGTTGTCACAGCTGAAGAGCTGAGCAGAACCCACAACTTGAGCTGGAAACTTGGTCTGATTTAGAGGTACACTATGCCCAGGGAAGATGGGCAAGAGGCACCTTACCCTGACACAGCAGTTCCCTTCAATAGGCTCAAGGGTCTTTCACTAAGGGGAAGAAGGAGACCATCCTTCCTCAACTGAGATCACCATTTGAAAGCAGTTAAGATTTAAACTGATATTCTCTTCCCACCCTGATGTGGCCTTAACTTAACAAAAAGAGCCTGTCTTGCAAGCAAACTAAAAATTTGTGTTGTGTGAACATGGCGTACTATTTCAAAAGCCAAAAGGAGAGCCTGGCAATACATCCCAGACAACATACTCATATTGCAATGCTTATTCTGAGAGTAATAACTTCAGGGTTAGAGTGTATGAGGCGTTCTCCACCCCAGTCCATCTCTGTATGGGAGTAGTGAGCAGAACAACATGGAGAATATATTTCATCTGTAACGATCTGCATATGTGAATGGCAGAGCCTGAAAATCATGTGGGCACATGTTCTGCCTGACAGAAAAGCAAGTGGGACTTACTCTCTGTTCTGTAATCCTGGATGGAGTTTAAAAGCTGGTGAATAATCAAGATGCAGTTTAGTAATCCCATTTCCAATTAGTCAGTCCATTGTTCAAGAACACAAGAAGATAAAAGAAGGAATTACTTTTTACTTCTACACATAAGTTATGGTTCTTTTCGTCATCATCAAAGTACCTTCATCAAAGCTTTCCATACTCTCCAACAGGCCCTCAAAGCAGAACACACCTCTGAAAGAATAATAAGTCGGTTTCACTCACTCACTATTCACATAGGCAGTTTTGACTGCAGCAAAATGCCAGTGCCTCCATCTTGTCTGACCAGCAGTGAAATAGTAGAGAGAAATACACTGACAGTGAGCAATTTTAACCCGCAACTAGTTCTGCAGTAGTGTTAGCTCTGTAGTAATTCCCTCATACGATTTGTATTTGACTGGAATAGTTCCAGCAAGTGCTAAAATACAGGCTCAGATTTGTACTTTAACTGTTTTCTAAGAAAGGGAGGCAGAGTAGGGGTCGCTGTCCAGGAAGGGAAAACCATGCCCACCCAAAGCCTCCCCAGCCTGGAGCCTTGCTCCCACCTTCCTTCAAGCTTCTGCAGTTTCTGACTCATCTTACTCTGAGAAAAGTTAACTTCACAAGACAGGTCATTTATTTCTTGCTGTGAATTTGAATAACCATTACTCTCTATCTTGAAGAACATGTCAAAATGCTAAGAAATCACACATTGAGTCTCCAAAAGCATCCAGATTCAAAATAGGGGTAACAACTTTGGGAGAAATTTTTCCCTTCAGATGTACAAACTTTTGGCAAAAAAAATGTCAAACCTATGAGAGCTATAAACACAGTGGTCTCCTTTTACTTTTGTAAAGAAAACTGATTGAGGGATTTGTTGCAGATTCATTAACTACAGCTTCATTACAGTAAGGATGCTTCCAGTTCACTTTTTTCCTCATACTGAACTTCAGCAAATACCAACCTTGCACGTGTTTGTAGTGCTCTGATCCCTCTAATGTATCCCAGAGGGCTGCACATGACTTCAGAGACCAGACTATCACCTTCTCTGCAGGCTGCTGCTTGACGTGTCATCACTTCATGCACTAACAAAGAAATGGTTAGAGCAAGCCTATTATTACTTTAATTCCAATAGCAGTCAATGTTCACCATGCAGATTGGTAATACCTGTAAGGTACAAATATAACAGCTAAATGCTTGATGCACTGTGTGTCCTTAGGCAAAAAAAAAAAGTATACTATACTCAAATATAGACTAGAGAAAAAACAATCTCTTCTTGCTATCCTCCCTCTCTTCATATCCTTCCCAAAGTCTCACCTCAGAATTACTAGCCTCTTTAGCTCAAAGTACAGTCAGTCCTTTAGCCAAAGGTGCCCAGCTATCATTTCTGTACTCACTGGCAAAAAGAAATGGAGAAGCAAGTTAGGAAATGACACAGGACAACTATTATGGGCAATCCTGAATATAGAATGTATATTTAAATTATGTCATTGGTATCTTTTAACTTTTTTTTTCATTAACCTAAACAAATAAGCCCCAGGTTGAGATTATTCTCTGCACAGGGCTCCATCCTCTTTTTACATAATTACTGCTGAATGTAAAATTTAACCACAGAGAGGTGCTAGGGTCCAGGTCTGCCTTGTCCATATAAATTGCCATATCTATAGGACAGAGTTTTCCCACTCTTCATTATCTGCAGCCTTTCCAGACCCATCTATAGCTACTTTTTAAACAAGACTACCACCTCTAACGTTAGAAGAGTTCAATGCTTTCCTCCCATTTCACCCTCATGAAGCCACAGGCCACAGGATGAAACCCATCTATCTTGTGTAGATGTCACAGAGCTACATCCCCATGTCCTGGAGCTTGACTTTGCATCTGCAATGTCACCACCTCAACACGAGGCACAGCAAATACTCCTGTGTACCCTAAAATAGGCAACACTCAGCAGTGAAGATACTTGTTCATCAGGAGTAGAACTGGTCGTTGGAACTCTTCCAGGCTCAAGGGCTCTGGTCATGGACACCACAGGCCATACCAGGGGAAAGCAAATTCTGGTGATAAAAATAATGCCTTTCTTTGAAGTATATCTTGAAATGGAGATTAAAAGCAACTAATTGGTGAATTTCCCCAGACATTGTTGGACTAATCACACTTGATCCATGCTAGAAATGACCACACTCTCTTTCAGTGCATCTGGATTTAATGACTAAAACAATTTCTGGCTCTGCCTAGGCACATCGAGATTTGTCCTGTGCTGAAATTCGTTACCAAATGGCAAGTAGCAGCTCTAGGTGTGCCAGCCAGATCTCAGTGTTAGAGTCAGGTTTTCAGCTCAAGATGACTAGTTTTGCTCACATGTGGATTAGGCAAGGGATATAGAGATGATGTAAGCAAAGGCAGAGCTCTCGGTGCTCTGGAGTGCTGAAGCTAAACAGGGAATTACAGAGTGCCAACAGCCTCTGTTGCTGTGCAATAGCTGAGCATGTCATCTGGTAAATATAGCAGGGTTCCTTCACCTGTCTGCCACTTGAACTGTGTTTTCCAGCTCATCCTTCAGAGAGAAAATCTATTATACCACTAACAAAGAGCCTTTAGGGTGTTTTAATGTACTGCTATGGGCACTGTTTCCAAAGAGACACTGTTAAGCTTTCTCTGTACTTTGGGATCCCTGCTTGAGGCTAGCAAGCTTACTAAGAAGAGTCAAATAGAGCAGAGAGGCTGCAGTGTGAAATCAGTGGTGAATGGCCTGGCAACTGCCCCATATCTGATAGAAAACAAAAAAAAAAAAAGAAAACACTAAGCTATGCCGCTATTTCCTTTCACAGGAGTTGCAGCATAGTTATGTTTGCATGGAGCACCAGTGGCATCTAGTGACTGCACCTAGAAGATCATCACGAATTGATATGAACACAGAAAGACCTGGTGTGGACCTAGGCCAAAGGATACGTCACTGACCTGCTGGTGGTCATGGCTGCAAACCTGGTCTAACCTCTAGCAGTTAACACCATTGCATCTTTGTGGCCAGAGATGTTAGCACTTTAACAGAAGATGCCCTCATGTCTTGCAAACTACAGAAGTGAAATTCCTCACCTACCCTTTGTCCATCACACCAGCCTGGAGGTTCAGCAGTGGTGTGGGACAGCTTGCCTCTCACACGATGGCAGAAGCAGCATCTCTCTCGCATGAGTGGAACACACACTTGCCAGTCTGGATGGAAATCAGTGACTCAGCACTGGCTAGTAGAGATGGAGAACGTGTCAGGAAACACCATCTGATAGAAAACGCTGCCAAGCGGACAATAGTCCGTCTGTTCCCTCTGGAGAAAGGCCTCTTCTCCAAGCGCACTAGGGGCCAGACAGTGAGCAGTATTGTGGCAGCCGGGTGAAAAGTTTACTAGTGCAGGGGAAACAGTATAAAAAATAAACATGTGCCGTAAACTGGCAGTCAAAAGGGCACAATGTCTAATCAACTGACTGGTAGTGTGAGACCAAACAGAAGACAATCAGATTTACAGCTGTATTTTATTGGGGGAAAAAAAAAAAAATGGAACCCAGTTTCATGTCCAGATATTATTAGGAGAGTGCAGAAAGCTGCAATTAAAAGTCGTAGCTGGAAACAATGTTATGATTTCTGACACTATTTTTGGTGCCCAGAACAAGTGCCCTCTGCTCCCCCGAGGGCACATGAACAATTTCAGGTGAGCTGTAAATCACTGGCCTTGCAAATTTTAACTTCTATAGTGATGCTAGGTGGTCAGTAGAGACCACCTACTTTTCCTAGGAGTAAACCTGCTTCCTCCTTGCTGGCCAAACCCCTTCCCTCCACAGGTGTTCTTGTGTTGTATCTGCACTGCCTGGCTCCTGCCCTGGACTCTGAGCTAGTGTTTATACCCATGCAACGTTTGGAGAGGTCTCTGGAGCCATCAGGAAAGGAGAGCAAGGTACATGTACACATGCGGCAGAGGAGCCATTCTATGGGCAGTGAGCAGCAGAAGCAGAGCAATGCCTTTAGGTGTGTGTGTCTGAATAGGGACAAAAAACTCACCAGGAACCACTACTTGTGTGTCCTTCAGCACTGCATAAGCTGTGTGAAGCGCTAGACCCGGGTTTTCAGCCATCTTTGACTCTCTTGAGGGGCCTGTGAGGCTTTCCAGCCTGTTCCCACCTCCTGCCCCTTCCCTGGAGGATCCTCTGGAGATTCTCTCCAGGCTAGTCCTGCGGTGGCTCCCAGGCATGGGAAGGCTGGTCACCCTGCAGGGGAGGAACCACCGTGCAAGCAGAGCCTGCAGAGGCAAACCAGCATGCTGCAGGAATCGCAGCGACAGCTACTGTTTCAGGCTCACATTTTCTAGTGTTTATTACTCTTTTCATTCCTTATCATGTCTCCATTATTATTATTGTTTTCGTGTGAAGGAGGAACTTCTGCTACTGAGTCACTGTGGTTTGTGCTGTGCATGCAGTTGCCCAGATCACCATGCCACTGGCTTGCTGTGGATGAGCTGCTGACCTGATCATCCACCTCACCTCTGTGTGAGGTGCACAACCCAGACAAAATCAGATGACTTCCTCAGAGAAAGGTTGCCTCTGGATGCACCATGTTCCTATAGCACTCCTTTCTTAGGAAATTCCAGCCAGATGCTGGGCTAAGTTGACTGGCATGGCTACCCTTACCTTCCCGAGAACTCTCATCAAGCACACAGTTAACGAATGCAAGCAATGGCTGGGAGTTCACAAAGGGAAAGCACAAGTCAAACAGAGAGAGGAACAGCTGCAAAACCGATCAAGTGCTGTGACGCAGAAAGCACCCTGTCTCTCTGCTCCGGTACTCAAAAAATGACCCACTGCTCAAATAATTTCCCCACGTCACCAATTACAAAATATCAGAAAACCAACAAGTGGTAATGAAAAATGGTACACACCCTTGAAAGGAGACGGTGAGCAACATATTGTGCAACATCCCTTCTACCGGACTAGCAGGGCTGCTGCTGCCAAACCAGACACAGAGTATTACATCCCAGGTGCTACCGTGGGTCGAGCAATGGTGTACATCCACCAGATCACCTGCCAACAGGTGAATGCCATGCTCTGAGCACACGCAGGCTTGCAAAGCCTTTGGGTTGAGCTGAGACACCAGCTCTGCACTGTGGAGCTGCAGATAGCCCGCCAAACTTCACCCAGGGTTGCATGGCCACATCCATCCAGCAATGGCCTAGCACACCTGCAAGCTAGTAACACTTACTAGCCTAGTTTTGGTGCAATGTCATCATAGCTACACCATTACCTCAGAGCACAGGCAAAGGGAAGTCAGGTGTGCCAGCAATGCCAGCACATTTTACCCTGGCTGGGATTTGAGCGTTTGTTCCCTTCTGGACAGCTCACTGTGTGAACCAAGCATGCCAGGAATCAAATTGGCAGGCTCTCTGCTGGCATCGCCCTCCTGCTGGGACAGACTGGGAGCTACCACTGGGCTACCAAATGGATAGACAACAACATCACAGTATGTGGCTCCTTGCTGGCCTCAGGCAAGTCCACAATGGCTTTGAACACACAAAGGATGGGCAGGGAGCAGCATGTCACGGATCCAATCCTTTGATCTGTGGTTTACAACCAACCAACCCAAAAAGCAGCACAGGCACCAGAGAGTTTGCTTTCCCTCAAAATTTCTTGCACCTTTTACCTGGATAGGTAGCCCCTTCCCTCCTCCCAACCCTTCCATCCACATGGATTGCGTCCCACACCACCACCTTGCTTGCCTGCTTATTTGTGGTAAGTCAGGGTGGTTTGATACAGTTTTATCAGAAGACTTAGAAACTTTTGTGGTTCTTTTTAAATGCATGGTGAGCCAGTAAGTGCTACTGGCAGGATGAAGCACAGCTGAAATGGCATCCTGCAGGCCGTAGGGGGATGGGCTAGCCTGACATGGTCTTACACTGCAAACCACTTCTGTGTCCTTAAATGTGTCAAAGATATCATATTCTTCAAAATCAGCCTCTACAAGCCCTGAAGTATTGGCTCTTCAGTGGGGAAAGGTGTACAGAAGGTAAAAGAGTACCCTTCACTTTCCTGCAGTGTGCTGGATCAACCCTTCCCACGCACAACTCTCCCAGAGGAGTGCCTGTTCCCAAGGATGCTGTCACCACCACAGAGGTGTCCGAACACAGCGGTTTCCAGCTGCTTGGGAAACCAGTCACCCCAACAGTCCCTGATAGCTGATGGCACATGGGCTGAACGTGCTTGTAGGGGATGACCGCACATCTCAAAGCCTTTGCAAAGTTCCATGACAACCACCTGCCTTGAGTGAATCTCCCACTAACAAAGAGTGAGTCAAACTGGAGCAAACAAAGCATTGACAAAGACCCATTAGGATGAATTTTTGCCTCTTTACGCTTCAGTGGAGCCAGCGTCAGATGATATTAGCTCTCTGTCACTGAGCCAGGTATGATGGCTGCCTCCGGACAGACACCAGATAATCAAGAAGCTCAATGAAAACCACATAACAGTGAAACCATCCACCTTATTTCTGTATGAACAATTTCACACGGTTTGAAATACATGCTGTGGAGGGTTGAAGCAGATTTAAAGTCTCTCATGAATTTTGAAGGGAACCCTTACCTGAATTGGAATTACCTGTGTAAAGGGTTGCATTTAATTTTTGCTTGAAATGATGTTTTGTTGCCTTTCAGACAAGGACTTAGGTTCTTTTGGATGGAATCTCGTAGGATGTTCAAGTATACAAAATGGTATTTTCCCAAGCAGCAGTTGTGGATGAAAACAACTGTTTGCTGCCTGCAAGTTCAAAAAACTGATTTCTACCATCCATTATTTTTACCACAAAGTGTACACAAATTCTGAATAATCTCAATATAGCTTTGGCCCTGTTTCCAACTGCAGACCTGAACATGTCCTCAAAATGAAATTACATGTCCATCCCTTGAAAGCTTCCACTTGATGATGGCAAAACACATTCTCAGAAGTAAAAGTCAATCTAATCCTAATAAAATACTTCTCAAAAAAATGACTCAGTTAAATAAAATCCCAACAGAAAAGTCAGTCACATGGAAGAGAGCAATAGTATAATGAAGTTTTGAGGAGAGCAAAATGCAGAGGTTTATGGAGCAGAAATTCCCACCATCATGTTACCCAGTGTTGACAGTGCTGCAATCAGAAGACCTTGTTTGCTGAAGGGATTCTTTAGGGAACAATAATTGGAACCTTCCCTGGACTTTGCTGGGTTTCTAGACTTCACCTTAATGTTCCACTTCAGTATCAAGTTATAAAGTCACTTTTGCTATATGTTCAACCAGCAGGTTTCTGGCAGAGTGAACATCATTCAAGGTACTGAGCAGCTAAAGTTAACATTCAGTTTTCTCATCTATCGGTACTTACAGAAAATTTCCTGCAACAAACATCATCAAACTACTGCTCTGAGGTGTTGTGGCTCCTCTGCCTCAATCCTAATGGTCCAAGTCGAGCACACGACCCTCAGAGCATGCTCAGCCATTACTGATTAGGAGCGAATTGCTAGAATTAGTATTCTATTGACAGGTCTTTCCCCAGACCAATATCCATGCAAAGCCTGCTGTATTTTCCATTGCTTAATCACAACAACATATTGAAAATTCATGCATATATTTGCAACATTTTAGCAGTTTTTGCAGAATGACAGTTCTTTTATTTTTACTGGTTTGGTATAACAGCCACAGGATACACTGAAGCTAAGAAAAACTGGGGAGAATGATTCACAGTAAAATTTTGAGAAGTTCATTTCTTCTAAATCAAGGCAGAAACGATTCTCGTACAGTCCGTGATCAGTGAGTAGTTTCCACATTATTTTAAATTTACTTATCATTCTAAATAATCATTAGTGACAATACTACTACAAGTTTAAAATAAGTCGGGGCAAGATCTGACCTACATCTGTTTGATATTTATAGTGTTCACATTTGTATAATATTTTATATGCATACACTTGCATAAAACAATGATGAAATAAAACTGTCCCCACAACAATAAACAGGGTACATTGTACAGTTATAAGTGTACAGTAAAACCGGTATCACATCCTATAGGTTATGGGATACATGAATAAATAGACAATGATATATTAATTTGCAAATTTAATAAAGAGCTTTAGAAGAGGAAGTAAGATATTACATACAGTGAGGCTGATTCATCATTACTGCTTTTACTCTAGTTTAAAATGATGACACTTTTATGTTGTGGGAAATGGGAAATAGTAAGGTAATGAATCATGGGCAATACACACAATTTGGCAGAGCTGTTACATTTTAAGAGCCACCTGAATTTCTTGGCTTTTGAGTGCTTGATTGTGCAACCCTGAAGATGAATTATCTGCATTTAGTTTCTCCGCCTGACTAAGGAAGAAAAAAAAATTAACATTTACTTGTCTTATGTTATTCACCAGCTTTGCTTTTTGATTTGGAAATATTCAGCTCATCAGTTTGCTGGTGCTCTTTGACACCAAACCAGAACATGTGAGCCCACGGCAGCGCCATGGGTCCATCCCACTTGGATAGTGGCTGATGTGCCGACTTTTAATGATAAGTGGCACCCTAAATATCTAATCACTCTATATACAGCATTTAAAAACTCTAAACTATTTTCGAAAATTCATATATTTTACCTACTGCTAAATTGGCAAATATGATTTAATTACAAGTCAGAAATCAAGGTAACAGCTTTCAAAATCCACTGAAGCCAAAGATGTGCCATAATATTTATACAAATACACGTAGAGTTGTACCTAATTTTGCAGTGTTGAAACTCTCCAGCAGTAACAGAAAGCTATGTATATACATTTGTATCAGAAAAGGAGCAAACCAGTGTTGTGGATGGACTTGTATCTGCTATTCTCATGCTCACCGACTACATCTATATTAAAAACAGTATCGGCAGAGGACTGCTCTGGGAAGAGAAGCACAAAAAGCTGCTCGAGAACATCTGAAGCCAGAGGGCCTGGCCGGTAGGTACTAATGTTGGACACAAAGTGACAGTTTTGATTGCTAGGGGTGCTTGTGCTTCTGATAGTCATGGCTTCTCCAGCTACTCACAGAGTTTGATGATGAGGTCTAATGGTGAAGCTGCTTAACAGTGAAAACAACTGTTACATGTTTGCTGCACCAGACAATTTGTCCTTTGAGATTTGAAAGAGACCCAAAGCAGCCATGGGGGGCTGAGGGGTTAAAGGCAGCTGGTGATTTTATGTCCCAGTTCGATTTAAAGAAAGTATATGCTTCACATTGCAAATTAACGTTTATTCTACCACAGAACCACCACCATCGACAACAGGGTGCCAGAGAGCATCTTCATAAATCTATCCCGTAACAACATGGGAGCACAATTTTCAAAGACACAGACTTAGACATCCGGTGACCCTTTTGTCCCCATTACTAAGATCAGAAATACTCTGGGACACACATACACACGCACATGGAGGAGGGGGAGGCAATACATTTGTTTTGTTGCTGTCAGAAAGTGCCAGGTAGTAAGTACATCATCGCTTCCTGGTCCCACTGTTGCCACTGGCAGACTTATTGAAACTTCTGCTCATTTGTGGGAAGTGTACAGTTGGTGTTCTTTCAGTGGGACCATACAGCCCTAAATTCCTGGCAGTAGCTGACTTCCGAAGAGGCTTGACACTGGGAAAAGGATTGAAGACTTGTGGCTTTGGGTTGCCAGGCTGGGGAGATTTAGCCAGATTTCCACCGTCACTGGATGAACTGGAGGACTCTGATAAACGCGGCTGGCTGGACTGATGGACTGTTGACTCAGCATCAGTTTTGTTATCAGAGGTGAGTTCCAGTGCTTCCAGTTTTAGCTGAACTACTGCCATGTTTGTACTGCTGTCCATAAAGACTGGCTCAGACAACTGCCGCTCAGCTTTTCGAGTAGTCCTGTCATCCAACCCCCCTCCTTCTGTTTCTACAAAGTCAGAATGTTTGGACGTCTCCTCCTTTCCACCAGGACTATTTGTTTTACAGCTCTCACTCTGCTCATCTATTAGTCCTATGGTATCCCCGTAGCCCAGCTGGCCTTTGGCCCTAGCAATATTCTTTCGATGAACACGGATGTGAGTTCGCCATGGAGAGTTCAGTTTTGTTTTAAGATCTTCTTGAGGAATGGGGGACATCTTCCCTGGAGCATGACTCGGGATGTGAATAACAGCATTTTTGAGAGACCTGTTATTCAATTTCATCTTCTTTCCTAAAAGGAGGTGGTTTATCACTGGGGAATGGTTTACCTGAGAAGGGAGGAGGCTGGTAACTGGCCCTTTGTCTGAAAGAAAGTGTTTCAAAGAAACATGGTATTGTTAAAGAACAAAACAAATCCATGTTCTAAGGATCCACCACCAAATTTAATGCCTTTCTTAAGATATAGCAAAGGTTTGCAGGACTGAGTGATATTTAAACTAACTAACTAACTAAAATCACTGAATTTTTCTTATCTCGGAGTCGAACACAAAGCTGTAACTTCTAATAAAGATTTCCAGTCTTCCCTCCTTGCTTATTACTTATGGGTAAGTCCTGGGCAAGGAACACCATGAAAATAAATCCTAACAAAAACAGCTTTGTGATTTTTTTGAATGTTAAACAGTTTAACATTAATATTGGCTTCTGATCTTTCTGCTCACCTCCATTTCTCTTCCAACTGTGAGAGTCCCTGTACCAGGTCAGTCAAATAAGCCTTTCCATGAGGCTTGTGTGACTGAAGGATGAACCAATGTATTTTTAATGGATAAACCACACCAGCTCTTCTCTTATAGGTCTTCTTATTAAAGCAGAACAGTACACTTAGAACTAGATAATTAGATGACAGCTTGATTAAGCCACAAACCCAGCCCCACATCATGATTAGTAAGATTAGAAAGGTTTGTGTTTGGGGAGTGGGGGTTGGCAGTCCTTGGGAATCACCATTTTACTGCTTGCACTGTTTCTGCTGGCTACTGCCTTTGTTCAAATACTTTACCAGTATTTAAAAAACCAAGGTTTCTCACAAATTATATTAATGTTTAAGAAGAATTGCACATCTATGTGTTCAAAAATTCTCCACAGTGACCCATCTGCATGGTTCAATGCTGCCTTAGAAAGACAACCCCTAAAGTGGGGCAGAATGAGCGGGGTGGGCTGTGTTCAGCTTGCACACCCTCTCAAACCTTCAGCTGCGCTGCTCACGCTAACCCTCGTGTCAGTGAGTTTGCCAGCTGGGGAAACAGACTCTGCAACGTGGATTGCTAAATAACAGACTGATGTCCAGCTCAATTCCCACAGTGGTAACTTTATGGCTTGGTAAACTGTTGGCCACAAGGGAACATCTTCAGCTGCATAATTTGCCATGCCTGGATGAACCCAGAGGAGTTAGGATAATATGGACCAGCTATGAATCAACCTGCCACTTGTTCTGAAGTTTACTCATCTCCTCATTTCACTTTTTCCAGTGCATCAGCATGTGAACCCCAAGAATGCCAAAGGTAGAAAGTTTTAATCAGAGAGACTGACACAATGCACCCAGGTAGCAAAGATTACTTTTAAATACCATTGTTCAGCTGGTCCCTGGGACCTAAAAAAATCCCAGGATTGTCATCTTCTGATCCTGACAAAAGAAGAAAAAACATCACCTTCTCATTTACAATCTGTCTGTACAAACCAGTACCCCCTCCACTACTACTGTGTCATGTATTCCATCAGTCTCTTGCTTTGTCTGGTTAAATGTAGAAGAATGCTATTTGCCTTACTGCCTATGATGAAGTTGACTAGTAGAAAATAAATAAAATCAGTAAATGAAACACATTTTGCTAGTTTACCTGCTCTGATATACACATGGTGAACTTGCTGTTGCTGTTTCTTCTTTATCCTGGAATATTGCTTTTTCAGTGCATTAATATCAGTGGTCATACGCTCCATCATCATGCTGTTAAAAGCAGCATGATACTCGCTTCGGCAAGAGTCAACTGCTCCCGGACTTAGTTCCGCAATGTTACTGGAACCCAGACTTTGCTCTTCATTCTGATCTGCAGAGAGTGGCAATAAAGTGGAAAGGAGTAAACTGGTATATTCAAGAATTCTGCAGATTATCTGCAAGGGAAGTTTGTGTCGGACTCCTATCACCTTATTTAACTGTAGTCTTTAATTAAGAAATAATTATAATATGCATATTTAACACAGCTGTACTTATTATAATAAGTATTATATTTCTAGAACTACTGCTTAAAAATAGCAAGGGTTTGAGGGGAGTTTAAAGACTACGAAAGTCAATTAACACAGCAATGCGAAGCTATAAGCACGGTTCTTTAATTACCCAAAAGCACATCGAGCCATCACTGAAGTAATTCAGAAACTGATTATTGAAGACACTCGGTCACAGAGGAGGCAAATAATGCAAGTTATAGAATCCGTCACAGTCAAGCAGGCGTGAGATTAAGCAACTGACCTAGTGATGCCAGGAAAAAGCATCAAGAAACAGTTACAGCACCACAGGGAGAAAGATACTAGCAGCAACTAAAGGGACAGGCGCAGGGCAGCTGAGGGTCAGACAACTTGAGAGGGTCACTGATCGACAGCAGCAGTGCAATTTATTTTCACAGCTGCTTCTGATGCCCCACCAAACTGGCACTCCAGGGTCAAGGGGATAAATCTTTTTAAGGGGATGTTTGTTTGTCCCTGGCTTAGTTTGCAGCAGCAGTTTGATATTCTAAGTGCTAGCCTGAAGCAGCAGGTAGACTTACAGTCCCTCAGGAAGTGAAAAGCAAAACATCACAGCAATCAAGAGGAAAATTGCAGCTTATAGGTCTCAGCAAAATCAAGCCACTAGACTGATGATGTGTAATCAGATAACAGCAACTGCTACATCAGTCAGGGCCGTTTGTTGTTGTGTTTTGGTTTTTTTTGGGGGTGTGTGTGTGGGTTTTTTGTTTTGTTTTGTGTTTTTTTTTCCCCCTTTTTTTTTTTTTTTTTTTTGGTTGGGGGTGGTTCTGGGGCAAATATAACTGTAGCATCTCCCAGGATATGATAAAATCACTGGTGATCCAGTACCATTTCATAAAGAATGCTGTAAGTTAACAACAGATCTGCTTTTTTGTATGGATCAGAATTTTGTTCTGCTTGCACAGGGCATTTCTGTCAGAAATGTTATTTCAGTGTGGAGGAATCTGAAAAATAGTGGCATTTTATCAGAACACCCTAAACCATATGCAATTTAAAAGAAATTTCCATATACCCAAAATACACAACAGTCTGAAGGCTTGGACAAAGGGTCAGTGAGATGACCTGCAGAATTTTCTCACTGCTGACAGGTTCCAATATTAGCCATGCATATGGTAATAAAGGTCAAGATTATTTATTGCATGTACACTCTTCAGAAAATGCCGACTACCTAACAGCTGGCTTGGAAATAAGCTCCGATTTAGGGTGGACTTTTTTCCACATGTGCTTTTTTTTGTGGGTGGGCAACACTATGGGGTTGGTTTTTTAACCACTACTGTAGCCAAATCTGTAACCCACACTGTTATTTACTCTATACATACAGCCTTCAAACTCTAGCTTGGAGACATCTTCATGGACTGAAGAGCAAGTCATTTAGTACCTGCTGTCATCTCTATGTCAATATAAAATGCAATTGCCAGAGCAGCTTTCACAGAGGAAGTTACAGACAGTTTCTCCAAGGTCATGCAGATTTAGCTACATTTTCCAACATGAACAAAAGCACTTTTACCTTTCATCTGCTTTTGGTATTTTTGGAGCTCTGGTGCCAAAAACCCACTTAATGGTCCAAGACAGCCAATTGCATTAGCAATCGAGTCTTCATCATCTAGGTCATTCTCCTCATCACTGTCTCTGACTCTGCCTAGCCTTCTGTTAAATGAGAGCATAAAAGAAATAAGAAAAAGACAGTATTAAATATGATAATTACCAAACACCTTTATCTTCTTTAGGAGCATACAAGGGAGGATGCCACCAGCCTTTCACTATCGATGCAGGGTAAACAGTAACCCTGTATGTCATGAGTAGTGCGTTTCAAACTTACCCTGAAATTGACGTTGATTTTACTGCTGCAGGGAAAGGAGTAATGTTGTAGGTGTACTTCTCCCTTAATTCTGCCAGCTGGGGGAAGGGAAACTGAGCCATGGTATAAACAGTCTAAGGAGATTAAAAAAAAACAAAAAACCAAAAAAAAACAGTGTTTAAAATGTTTGCTTTAACTAACAGTCCCATAAAAGATTTCTCCATAAACAGACTTTCACAGACTTGCAGGATTAAATGCTGCACATTACCATGTGCTGTAAGAAATAAAAGTGATCTAGTTTTAGAATTCAGTCAGTATTTCCTGTAAGAAAAATAAAGGCTGACTCACTAGAAATATACATAGTTCAGAGAAAAAAAAAATAAAATTAAATGGAACTGGTAACATCAGATGTAGATCCATTTTAACTCCTGTACTTATTTAATAATAATTGTCAAACCTCCCCTTGCCAGCNTTTTTCCCCTGTGCTGTTAAGTCAGTAACATTTCCACCTGAAGGCAAACGGCCTCAATTAAGATGAAAGGAAATTTTGAACAATTTCTGCATAATTCATTCTTGAACCATGCCTTGTCTGGGCTAAATACACTATGGAAAATTGCAAACATGAATTCAATACCTAGACCTTTCCTNGGAAGTTACAGACAGTTTCTCCAAGGTCATGCAGATTTAGCTACATTTTCCAACATGAACAAAAGCACTTTTACCTTTCATCTGCTTTTGGTATTTTTGGAGCTCTGGTGCCAAAAACCCACTTAATGGTCCAAGACAGCCAATTGCATTAGCAATCGAGTCTTCATCATCTAGGTCATTCTCCTCATCACTGTCTCTGACTCTGCCTAGCCTTCTGTTAAATGAGAGCATAAAAGAAATAAGAAAAAGACAGTATTAAATATGATAATTACCAAACACCTTTATCTTCTTTAGGAGCATACAAGGGAGGATGCCACCAGCCTTTCACTATCGATGCAGGGTAAACAGTAACCCTGTATGTCATGAGTAGTGCGTTTCAAACTTACCCTGAAATTGACGTTGATTTTACTGCTGCAGGGAAAGGAGTAATGTTGTAGGTGTACTTCTCCCTTAATTCTGCCAGCTGGGGGAAGGGAAACTGAGCCATGGTATAAACAGTCTAAGGAGATTAAAAAAAAACAAAAAACCAAAAAAAACCAGTGTTTAAAATGTTTGCTTTAACTAACAGTCCCATAAAAGATTTCTCCATAAACAGACTTTCACAGACTTGCAGGATTAAATGCTGCACATTACCATGTGCTGTAAGAAATAAAAGTGATCTAGTTTTAGAATTCAGTCAGTATTTCCTGTAAGAAAAATAAAGGCTGACTCACTAGAAATATACATAGTTCAGAGAAAAAAAAAATAAAATTAAATGGAACTGGTAACATCAGATGTAGATCCATTTTAACTCCTGTACTTATTTAATAATAATTGTCAAACCTCCCCTTGCCAGCACACCAGAAGTCATCCTGCTCCAATTACAATTTCACTTACACGGATGTATCACTGAAGTTTTGGGATCTTCTATAAGACCTAAGTTTCTGCTCAAATAAATATTGAACAAGGTATTGACACTAGCATAGATAGTACGGGGCAGATCCTCACTCGATGTTAACTGTTAATAGACCCATTACTTCACCTGACCAGCCCCAAGAGCTTATGTGAAGGAAAACTCTTCAACACAAAAGTTATGGACAAAGAGGAAGGACCCAACATTATCCATCTAACTTTTCTCCTCTCAGTTTCTGGGTTTGATTGTTATTTTGGAGGTAGGAGTGTTGGGGTTTTTTTGCATGTAGGGGATTGGTTTGGTTTTTAGAGGGGGGTGGTGGTGTGGAATTTATTCAAAGAAATTTTTTCTTTGTTGAACAAAGAAACCTCTGCAACACTCTAAACTCAACAGGTAGTACTTAGAACTTAAAACACGGCTATAAAAAACTCTAGTATGTTTTATTTACTTCAATACTCAGAGATAAAGAAACCAAACAGTTGCATACGCACTTGCTTTCAGCATTATTTTTGCTTTAAGTTATTTAGTAATAACAGAATGTGTGTCACCAGCCAACCTGGCATAGAGACCCATCATATTCATTGTGGTAACACTGATGATGTGTTTCTACCTATTTTAGTTGCATTTTCTTTTCTTCCCTCTTTTGTACACTCACAAATATTCAGGACTTTTAAGTATCTGACAGGCAATTTATTAGAGTCTCAATGTCAGAATTAAAAAGAAAAAAATAGCCAAAATATAATTTCTGTTTCTCTGAAGCATTATAGCTTTTCCCCATCTTGAAAATTAAATGTCTTCTGAAAGACAGTAATGTAAAAATTACTCATTAGCTATGACAGGAAATCTTCACTTTTTGTATATATATATA
>VWZY01013422.1:229212-247373 GCA_013399075.1 Chloroceryle aenea | reverse complement strand
CCTCTCTTCTCACCTTAAATGAGCAGCAATCAACCCTTTGCCTTGCCATAAAAATGCAAAGCCATCTACAACCTCATCAAAATACCATACAGAAGGTTTTTGGGCTGTGGCTTCAAGAACAGGGTAAGCAGTTTTGCCTTTGCAGAGAGCTCAAACACACTTATCTCAAGAGCCCCCTCACAATGGTTGAGGGCTCCTCTCTTTTCACTTTCACTAAGAAAACAAAACAAAAAGCAAACCCAAACCCAACCCAGACAAAGTGCTACTCAGGTAGAAAGCTAACAGTGAGCACCCACCATCAAATCAGGGGAACTGTCTCTCTAAAATGCTAGTGTACTACAGAGGGACTTATCCCTGGTTCCCCTCCACCACAGTAAACACCCAGGGATGCCTCTCCTTTTCCTGTTTGCTTCTCATGTCCTCTATGCTGCCATGTTTCTAGGCATACAAACTGAGTTACTTTAGCGGCTTATAAAAATGCTCGCTTTCTGAGAAGACATCAAAGTGTGTACTCAGTCTAGCACATGCTGGTTAGGGTATCTGCACACAGCCTTCTGTCTCCATCTTAGAGCCAATGTGTATTAATAGGCCAATCAAATGCCATTACTGAATACTGTATTTGTTTAACTTCTACTCCTGAATACATATCCAGTCTAGCATCAGATGTGTACAGCACTTATCCTTTATTTACCTAAACTGTTCAGTCTGAAAAAGGAGGAAGCTGTAGGTTTGCTTGCTCCTGCAACCCCTCCATGCTCTCCTCAGCACAACGCTGTAAGAGTTCTTGCCATGCAAAGGCCAAATCTGCAGAAGCTTTAAGCCCTCAATCATAGGTATATTTACTGTCTACATGGGAGGGAGGCAGGCACTTTTAATTATTTCTACTTTTAAGTAGAAAACACCTCAAGGATATCAGGAAAAAAGTGCAGATCAATACAAATTTGTCTGCAATACTAAAGGCCCTTTCCCAGAACAAAATGGATCTTTGTTCTCATAAAATGGCATATGCTTTAAAAATTCCGTTACTGCAATCATCTACAAGTGCCTCTGTTTATACTTCTGATGATTGACCATGTTTGGGATCTTTTATATAACAAAGGATACTTTTTTTCCTTTCTCATTTGATAAACTCTTGTCTTCCACACTGCTTGCACAATGAAAAGGACACAGTGTAATAACAACTAACCAAAACAAAAGTAAAGCAAAAGGACACTAAAAATTATAACTACTAAAAGATTCCACATCCTACTCACATAAAACCAATTGAACATTACATTGTAACAAACTTTCAGCTGTCAACGTACAACCAATTTTTATCAAATGGAGCCGAGTGGCTCTGTATACTTAATGTACACCAGCAGGTTTTAGCTTTAACTGCAGCTCATCTGTCTCATTGACAGGCTACCTCAAATCCGTTATCTGAAACTTTTGTTCTTGGGAGACTGCAGGTTTCTGCAGTATCTGAACAAAAATGTAGTTGGATAGAAATTAGCACCTGAAGGATGCAGAAGAAACACAAACAGTAATTATATCACAATTACTCACCTGCATGAGTTCATTGCTGTCAATCAGACTGTTTTCCAGCATCTCCTGGGTCAGCTTGCCCATGGTACTGTAAAACTCATCTGCAGTTTCACAACATTCTATTTGCCTACATCAAAATACATGTTGTTTTTTTTTTATTTTACTTTTACATTTGATCATACACCTCCAAACCAAAACTGAACTTTGTCATCATAAAACATGTGCTTCCTTTAGTCACCTTAATTTTTAAGATTATTGCATTCCTCTATCCACCTCCAAGTAATAAAACTGCACTTCACATTGGAAATGCTGGTGTCGTGGAAGGGTGTACTGAGCACAGCTGACTGTCCTGACTGCTCACGATAAAGGATTCATGCATGTCCAGATAGATTATTCCCTCTCCCCCTTTCATTTCAACATAAGAATCAATAAATTCACCCTCCTCCTAGCACGAGAGCTCTCTCAGCAGCTTAAAAAGGGAGTCTTGATTGCCTCATCACCCATTCTTCACTATGCACCAAATGGCTGAATTCACTGGCTGAACTGTCTCTTTGGCAGAGTAAATTAGGTATAGACGTGTTTATATATGCCATTGTATTCAAAAGAGCTGAGCCCACATAATGCAGAATGAAGGAAAATTCACTCACATTCCGCATATTTGTAAATGTTATTTCTAAATTAGAGACACAGACTTCTTTTGTTTGCTTTGGGGTTTTGGGGGGGATTTTTGGGGAGGAGGTGGTGGTGGAGGGAATGTCGGGGGGGGAGGTGGCCCATTGATTTTTACTCCCACATTTTTCTTTAAATTCATAAAAGC
This sequence comes from Chloroceryle aenea, assembly GCA_013399075.1. Taxonomy (NCBI): domain Eukaryota; kingdom Metazoa; phylum Chordata; class Aves; order Coraciiformes; family Cerylidae; genus Chloroceryle; species Chloroceryle aenea. Next base: position 245,032 of record VWZY01013422.1, on the reverse strand, counting down.
ACAAAATCACTCACAGTGTCAGCTAGAGGACGGGAAATCTAAGTAACATGCTTTTGTGAACTGCTGTCCTACATACATTAGCGTCAGCCACTAAACATCCTCTTTCATCAAGCGAAAAATTTGTTTTACTTCTATCCCAAACAAGTACATTGCTGTTGACATACTGTAGCCTCCTCTGCGAGCTACAGCTGCTGGAATGTTCAAAAAAAGTACACTGCCTTTTTTCCTAAGGATTAGAAGAGGAAGCTTCCCTTGATCTTCAGCGTCTGTAGGGAGCAACTACTGAACAATGAAAATTCTGCTGAAACCTTAACACAGTTCAGCTAGAACAACAACTAAATAGTTAAGGAAATCAACAACCAACACCTAGAAACAATGGGTAATTAACTGTATCACACACTTGCTGCTTACCTTCCCTGCTACCTTCAGTCTTGCATGACCTCCACGTACCACTTTCTCCACTGCACCTATTTTTAAACTTCCCCATTCCTTCAGCTTCCCTCAAAACAGAGGTAAGATTGAACCACCCACATTTTAGGAAAAACACTTCTCACCCTATTTTCATGTCTAGAAAGATAATCTAAAGAAGTATCATAAGACTATGATCACTGTTTCAGGCCCCACTTCTTTAAATCATGCCTGTTCCATTTCTAATGGAGAAGAAAGAACAACAAAACCAGAGTCTTCTCCCAGCAAAAGCACAGTGCCCGACCTTCTACTACTTCACCTCACTTGATATCATTAACCACCTATGTACTGTACTTCAATTCTTGTTCAATTTTAGTGACTCATTGTCTTTTGGATCCCTCATTATCCCACCAGTGCTCCTGTTCTGTTAATTGCCCCCAAATCTGCCAGACCTTCTCCAACTCCCCACAAGTAACATTTACAAGGTGTGCAGTGTGATCAGGTTATTCTTTTGGACATACAGATTTCCTCAGTCTGTTCCTTCCAAATTTTATAAAACACATTTCATTTTTGCTTTGAGTTTTATGGTCAAAATCTTCAAAGCAGTGCCTTTCTTACTAATCATGTTATGAGGTAGAACATTTGTAATTACAGCTTTTAAGTGTTCAGAGACCCACTGCAATAGGACCTTTTATCTAAAGGTATGGTACAAAGTAGCAAAGCACAATGGAACTATGGATAGCTTAATCCTAATGCAAATGATTCATGCAAGTGTCATTAATGAACTGAACAAACAAAGCTCTTAGGAAATTATTATTCTCATCATTATTCTTCAAACTAAAAATTAAATATACTAAACAAAGTATCTTACAATGCTGCTAGTGTGCAGTGCTAATTCATTCATAAAGATAAAAGAAATTAAACCTGCAAGGACAGAGCAAGGACATAAATCCTAGTGGTTCAGTCTCAGGGAAAAAAGGAAGGTGAGTGTGGATAGGCATCACATGAAAAAATTGATGCAGCTGCTGACGCCAGCTGAAAAACATTTCCAGCTGAACTAACATCTGCTCAGCCTGTCAGAGCTCACACCTCCTGCTGGCTGAAGTCAGTGACAAAACTCATTTTTTTCTGTGAGCCCCATACACTCTTTGAAATGCAAATATTTGCTATGACAACAGAGGAGTTTAGAAGAAGTAACCATCTTTTGTGTATTGTCCCATGTGGTGAGTTCCCAAGGCCGTAAAGAATTATACTAGAAACTTGGCTGGAAGGTGCTTAAAAGCAGAGAATTTCAGGAAAATTTGGTTTCAGGCCTTAGCAGAAAAGAACTGTGTAATGCTAAATCATTCTCTTAGTAATACTGCACTCTTATTCTTGGGTTCAGCTAAGGGGCTCGAATACTTAAGTCTCCTAAAGTGAAAATAAGTGAATTAACACCTTCAGCTTCAGGTACCCAACTAAAATAGTTAGTCACCCTCAAGTCCCTTTCTGTGCCTTTCCACAGAGTATTTACCAGCTCCCTCAGAGGTCTATCTTCTGGAAAGTACAATGAAACTTCTAGCACAGCATGCAGACATCATATGAAGACAAAACAAACAACTGGAGACATTTCCTGTAGCAAGGGTCAATTAATTATCATGCCCATTCTGACATGATGTCAGAAGCAGGTGTTTTCAGGGAAACCAGAGGCACTTTGTGTTGCTTCTTCAAAGCAGAATCATTCTCCTGAAAGAGCACCTCTTGTTTAGATTTGAGAACACTCTTCAGAACAATGTAAGTTGCACACATTGCTTATACTAAGAAGAAAAATCAGACAAAAATGTCCACTTACTCTCCCAACTTTGCCCAGATAGCCAGAGCTACTCTCAGTATAATTTCAGAGCCTTCAAAGAATACTGAATCCCAGATCTTCAGAACTGTATGGTTAGGCAGGCAAGTAGCAAAGAGGGTCAGAAACCACTGCATGGTAAAGACATTCGTAAGTGGGGGTTCATAGCCTCCTGAAATGAAAATAATAGTAATTTTTTTAAGTGTTTAAAGAAATTGTAATTTATTACTTTACAAGGAGTGTAAACTTCATACTGAAATCCACCAGACATTCTAGTACCTCTGTTACAGCTCAAAACTTAGCCTGAAGCTGTCCAGAAATAAGCTAAGCAAGAGGAGTGATGGAAAAATCACATACTTAGTAACATTTCCCTCTGCTGCACTGCAAAAAGCTCTCAACAGTAGCATTGTTTTTGGACTGTAAACTTGAAAATCACTGCCACACTTCCTTTTTTTCTTGTATCAGAAAGACTGCTTTTCTTTCCTCATATTCTTATGAGCAAATCGCCCTTATTAAAAACAAACCAACCACCAACTTCCCGAAATACTGCATTTCTTTAGGAACCAACGGCATAAGAAGTCTTTCTCTACACAATGGTGAAGGTGACTATCTCTGTAAAGTCTTATCTATTGTTTTAGTATCCTGATGCACCGCCAGCTTCGCAAAAGCAACTACAGAACATTCAGTTGTCCTTTTGGCTTAAGATTCAAACAAGATTTAGTATTTCAGCCTGGAATGTAGAAGTTTTTCCTTCTTGTTATACTTAGAGAACACTTTGTGCTACCCTAGTATAAGCTGATGCACTGATGGCCGTGACCAAAGAGGCCGCTGCCTGTGAAAACACTTTCAAACAGCAAATACTTCCTTGATAGACTTCCTTTGACCAACAACAAAAACTTACCCTCCTCAAAATACTCCCAAATAAAAGAGCTGTGTCTTCTTTTTTTTTAAAAAATAAAAAAAAAAAGTCTGGAAGGAATGCTATATAAGAAATTTTAAAGTAAGTAAATAAATTCACAGTGCAAAGCCAGCTTTCAGGTAGCGAGCCAAGAAACACTGCTGAGTTTTGCCCCCGTGTATTACTAAGCATCCAGGTGAAGAAAATTTAACCAACCACCACTTGCTCTCTTCCCAGAACAGCTCCATAAGCTAGCAAGTACAAGGAGCACTGGTAGGACGGGTATCTTGAGCTATGGCAAGAAACAACTTTTTCAAGGCATCCCTTGCACTAAGCTTTATGTTACGGTGTTGTCACTCCAATACATCTCATGGCCTTGTCAACAAGACTCTGCCTGCAGTTAGTGGTGGAACCAAATTATTTTTTCCTGAGAATGCCACCTTCTTATGTCAAGGTTGTCAATAATGGAAAATATCCTCTTTCATCTTAACAATTTAAAATATACATTTTAAGCAATAAACTCATGTAAACACTTAAAAGACTGCATTTTCAGACCAGTGCTCAGATAAAACAATAGCAAAAAGGAATTTAATAGCATTTGCTGTTGAACCTACCTCCACTTTCTCTGTTAGCAGCTCTTTGCAGAGTATCTAAGTGCTGGGATAGTTCAGGAAGCTTCATTCGTAAAAGATCTCGGAAAACAGCCATATCCACAGAGAGAGCACGGAGATTATTGACAAAATAGCTATCAGGAAGCACCTTATCAATTAGGTAAATCATGATCTGTGAGGAAAATGAAATAAGATCACCTAAGATTTACAGAGCTAGTTATTTTCTAGAAATGACAGGAGAATGAAAAAAAAAGGGAGTTTTAAAATTTTCTGTTCATTAAAGAATGGCTTGAAACTAGTGGCAATACACACCTCAGGTGCCTCCATTCATCTGTGGAGAAAACAGTATCATTTCAAGCACCCACAGATACTCTTAGGTATCCACAAGCAATCAGGGCGCAAAGCCCTCTTGAAGCTCTCCAGAATTTATGAACCATTAATGATAGAATTCAATGTCACATTAAGCTCTGCCCAAACTGGAGGTATTACTCAAACCAAAGGCAACTTTTGGTACTTCTGATGCTGTACTGGTTTATGAGATTCTCCACACTGTTAAAAAGTTCCACTGTCCCTTCTCTGGTTGTTAACTGACATAACCAGAAGACTGATCTTCCAAATCATCTTTTTTCCCTCTTCAAAAAAAACCCCAAAACAAACACAAAACCAAACAAACATTCTCAGCATGTTTTACTGTGATGTGGTACCACGTGCTGCGCTTCCTCTTATCACTTTAAAAAGTGCTAAATTAAGCAGCATGAGACATTTTAAACAGACATCTGCTTCAAATGAGATACCTCAACTCCATGGGTGGTAGTGTATTAAATGGATACCGTCAAACTTGGGAAAATGAACAAATGCAACAAAGAAATGCAGAAGTTGATGTGTAACATCAGCTCAACAGAAGGTGCTAACCTTCACTTCAATGTCTTTTACTATCTCTCTGGCCACTCCACAAATTGTATCCAGAGAGCTTGCCTGAGGTCACCCCACTGGTATCAACTGTCCATTACTCTCTGTTGCTAAAATTTCAAACGAGCATCGCTATCATCTGTTTCATACTGCCTCTAACACTTGAGGAGCATGGAGCCTTCATACACAGGAGACAATCCTCCATCCTGCCCCTCTCTTTTCTTAAGATGCTCAGACAGCCTTGGCAGACACTGGACTTAAAAGAGCACCCACTTACACGGCCTCACCACTTCTCACTCTCCCAGCTGCTTGTAACTGCATATTACCACTTGTCTTCACAAGATTTTTTTGGTGAATAACAGTCTTCTGTTCCATGTTTTAAAGTATGCAGATCAATAACCAGTTATAGGCAAATCAACAGCTTTTATGCAGTTTTAAATTTTTTTTTGTTAAGTTTTAAGTTGAAAGGAAATAAGTGATCAAAGCACAGTACACAAGTAAGCTGGGGTCTCATATTTTGTCAGAGGCATCTTATCGTATTTCAAAACCACTTTATTTTGTCAAGATATATTTAATATAGCAACATCAGCTTACAGCTGTGCTATTTGTGTCTTCATTAATTTTACTTCAGACAGGATAACAAAGAAAGCACAAGTATAAACTGGTTAACTCCTGTGAATCTGGCTTTTTTGTCTACAAAATCCAACACTGAAGGAAAAAGAAAAAAAAACTTTACTCACTTTCAGGGCATCCCCTTCATTGCCCTCCATTACTTCCAGAATAAGTGCAGCTAGTATGTTAAACCCTTGACAATAGCCAACAGATTTGTTCCACCTGGCATAAGCCAGCAAAACACGTTTTAATACCACTCGATCTTGCTCTGCCTCCTGGCCACAGTAAGAACTACAACCAGTTCGGTGAAGGTCCTTTAAAGAAAAAGAAAAAAAGACACCTTCAGTTCTGTCACCTGTCCCAGTTTTCCTTCCACCTTCATCCTCCCAATACATACTCCCAAAGTTAATGACAATGTTTCTTTTTTTAATTTGAAAACCTTTAGATTATTGAAGAGATGTAGGCTCGGCAAACTCTTAAGAAAACAAGTTGCCTAAAGATGTTTGTATGAAGCAGAACAGAAGATATTAAGAAACATCTAGGTTTCAAAAGAGGCAAGACTTAACAGCTGCTTAATTGAACAGAAAAGAACAACTGGTTTTATCAAAGTATAAAAGAACTACTAGGCAACTAAGTTCTCAAAACATAAAACAAGCAAACAAACAAAACAAAACAAACAAAACCCAGAAACAAACAAAAACCAGAAACCAGGAACTGTCCTTGAAATTCAGGTGATTATTTAGAGAAAACCAAAAAAAAAAAGTCTAATATTTCATAGGATCTATTATCTTAAATTACCAAGTACAGCTGACAACTGTAATATTCCAGAACACATTATTTTGCTCCCCATACTCTAATTAACTGTAGAACACAAGCTCTCCTAAATAGAGTACATACTAAACAGGTAAACAGACCAGTATTTAGAGTCAACACAGCAATACAAATCTATCTAGCTCTTCCTTAAAACTGCCCACTGCTTTAAACATTAAACATTAATTAGCTTACAAATATACATAGACAAAGGTGTTTCACTCCTATAGTAAAATAACTGAAAAATCCTCAGTTGCTGTATTATGGAACACACTTTTTAATCCCAGCAAACATTTCTGTTTACTTACAAAGTAGAAAAAAGGTATGTGTCTTTGTCGCCACTAAATTCCAGTAGTACTTTTAAAATAAAAATGTAGAATTAGAGAAAAAAAAACCTGCCCCCAAAATAATCAGTAATAGTGATTTTTTTCCCCTGATAATACTAACTAGACCTGTACAGAAGAAGGGCAAAAAAAGACAAAGAAATCATTTTCGTGGGCCAATGGGAATTAAGATTTAATTTTTACCAGTTGCAGAGAACAAAATAAATCCAAATCCCATCTATTAAAAAATAAAAATTTGCTTTACATTAAAAAATTAAAATAAAATAACAAATTAGCTGGCTACCTTTACTATCTGGATGCCCATAGAGTCATCATCAGGATTACTTCTTTCATTGAATGTGAAACGCATGGTTTTATCCCAGTCAATGGCTATACTGTGTAAGTACTGATCAGCTAGGGTCAGCCAAACCTAGAAATACACAAAGCAAGTCAGCAAAGTGAATTATTTCACAGATAAAATATAAAGAGTTTTGATATATACCATCAGATGAACCTCATCAGCTACACCCATACGTGATCTGCTGTAAGACTTTAAATATGCAGAAGAGGACTACATCTAAAAGAATTTTTGTACAATTAGAGTAAGACCTTACTCCCTAAAACAGGAAGGGAGGAAGCAGAGTACCCAGATCTGTGAACTGCTTATGAAGATTCAAGTCCGTTGTCAGAAACTCCTGCAAGGACCCTCCTTGACAGTTCAGCCCTTCTAACCTCATAATTAACAAGGAGTTTTATAAAAGGTAACACTGATGGAGACTTTTCTCAAACTGACACATGGACCCATCTCCTGGAAACCACATAAAAGAAATCTAGGGGTGTTTATCTTTACCAGAGGTCTCTTCTGATCAGCTGTGCAGAACAGCATCTAGTATCAACAACAGTTTGGGATTGATCTGGAAGTATTCCTTGCATCACAGTAACTTACTCTTACAAGAGGGCTTCCTAAGCCGTTGGAGCTATGGGGAGCCCTGAAAACAGACATTTTGACTTAAAAAAACCCCTAACAATTGGCAGATTTATGCATTTGTATCTAAGACAGAGGCTGGACCACTATCAAATATTTGAAAAGTTCCAGAACCATGAAAGACACGTGATAGATCATACAGTGACAACAAGCAGCAACAGAGGATCTTTCTCTTCAGGAAACTGAAAGGAATCATCAAAGAAAATCGGTTAAGTTTTCTACCAGCCGTTAACTCACTTGAGTGAGAAAAGCAATTCAGCCACCTCCCACAGATTTAAACACTTAGTTGCATGATGAAGGAATTTATAGACAACTCCCAGAATCTCATGTTTTCTGCATTTCAATGTCCCTTCCCACACTTTTGCAGAGCCACCCATGAGGAGGAATGCTGCTGTTCTGCCTCCCAGTAGCTTTTGGCACTGCTGACATCCTACTGATGTTTGACTGGATTCTTTATCTCCGCCAGCCCCAGAAAACAAGTGTCACATGCCACAGCAATAATGCAGATGTCACCATGCTCCTCCTGCTGCCAGCAAAGGAGGCAAGCTGCATGCTGCCAACATCAAATGCTTCCTTTATTTTGGTATCAATCTTAACATCATTGGGAAAACAAGGAATAGCAGCAAAAAACCCAACAGTCCTTAACGCTCCTTCTTTGGTTAGATTCATGTGGTCACATGTGAGTAAACACAGAGATGTGCAGAGTGAGAAGGAAAAGCGAGAGATGTGTCAGATGATGTGGCAGAGCATACCCTCCGCAAGTCTGTTGATGACGCAAAACTGGGAGGAGTGGCTGATAAGCCCAACAGCACCTTGAGAGGCTGGAGACACGGGCTGACAAGAAGTCATTGCATGAAGAGAAGTGCAAAGTCTTTCTCCTGGGGAGGAACAGCTACAGGCACCAGGATATGCTGAGGACCATGCAGCTGGAAAGCAGCTTTCCAGAGAAGGTGCTTCTGCACATTGAGGCATCAATGTGTCCTTGTGGCAAAGAAGGCCAACAGCCTCCTGGGCTGAATTGGGTAGAACACTGCCAGAAGTTTGAAGGAGGTGATCCTTCCCCTCTGCTTAGCCCTGGTGAGCCACACCTGGAGTGCTGGTTCTAGTCCTGGGCCACCCAGTAGAAGAGCTACAGAGCTACTGAAGAGAGTCCAGCAAGGAACCACAAACAGGATTAAGGGACTGGAATACTTCTCCTTTGAGGAAAGGCTGAGAGAGCCTGAGAGGGACTCTTCAGCCTAGAAAAGAGAAGTCTCATGGTGGATCTTATCATTTTATATAAATACCTGATGGGAGGATACAAAAAGGATGAACACAGGCTCTTCTCAATGGTGCCCCAAAACAGGACCAAAGACCATGGGCACAAACTGGAACACAGGAAGTTCTCTCTGAACATCAGCAAACATGTTACTGTGAGGTACTGTGAGCACTGGAACAGGTTGCCCAGAGAGGCTGTGAAGTATCCTTGGAGTAATTCAAAAGCCGTCTGGACATAGTCCAGGGCAACCAGTCCTAAGTGGCCTGCTTGGGCAGGGGGGTTGGACCAGATGACCTCCAGAGGTCCCTTTCAACTTCAACCATTCTTTGACCTCTGCCACCCCTGTACTACAGAAAAGCATCCGAGAGACTTACTGGAGTGTTGGGGAAAAAAAAAGTTTCAGGAAAGAAAAAAACACTGTTAGACTGATTTAATGTTTCACTGGAATTGTAGATTAAAAATAAAATCATAGTGCTGTGAAGAGAATGATGCCACTGTAAGTCTCCTGTTTCTTTCCCTGGAATAGTAAAGAACGGTTTGGCTTGGAAAGATAGCAAAAAGAAATCAGGGGAAGGAAATTAATCTGATGCATCAAAATATATGGAATTACATATATTTCATAAAGCTTTAAAAATACTCTTTTTATTAAAATAGCATTTTTAAAGCTAAGATGGTGAGACTCAGTTTTATAGAAACGATTTATAGACATGCTTTTTCTTTTTTTTTGGATAGGGAACTGCAAACACATTGCTGAAGAAAGCAATAAGGTAAGTCTAGCAAAATCCCATTAGACCCTTTCTTACAACACTAACTCAGCGTGTTTTCCCATTAATGGCGTCCTACCATGCTACACCACTCCTCACTCTGAAATTTCCTAATTTAGGCTGTCTGCTTTTCCCCCATCAAATGGTTCTATGAGCATTCTTGTCAGCACTACCATCTATCAACTTCACCTTCGTTAAGTATGACAGCCTACATTGGAAATCTGTTCTCCTTTCAGCTGATCTTCAGCTGCGAGGGCAGCTTCACCAGTGCAGTTCCTTGAGACTGACAGAACAAAGCAATAACATCTACACCAGAGTAAGTTGCCTAAGCCTCAAGCAGAAAGAACCTGAATATTAAAAGCACCACCATCTTTACTTGTGTCCTTAGTCTCTCCAGCTGCCCTGTGAGGTTGTAACTGAAGAATGTAAACTAGGAAAAATTCCCAGTACAACTTAAACTTAAAACTTCCTACTATTTGTTACAGAACACTGATAATATTGATGTCATTCACCTTTCCTGAGAAACCCAGAGGCAGTATGTCCCAACAAACCGCAGAGGTCTACCTACCTTTCTCCGCCATTCTTTCGGGATGCCCGTTGGTAACCTGGCCACTGCTTTGAGTGCATCATGCCACTAGAAGTAAAAGCATCCAAAAACATATCAAATGCACCATTTGTTTAATGCAACAGTATAGCAACACTTACAACACTGCAGACATGCAAATACATTTCATTTTACTGCACATCTCTCAAGACTTTAACTGCTTAATCCACTCACAGGGAAAATACAGCTTAATTATTTAATGATGTAACAAAAATATAATATGCTAGGACACACAGAGTTATGAGATATCTGAGTAAACAATGAAAGCCTACTGCATTTTCCAAATGCTAATGGAACAGCTCATGCTTCAATTGCAAGTAATATACTGACATTATGATGACAGATGCACTTTTGAACTGGGGCAAGTATCTTGACTGAAGAGAACCCCGTCCTTCATAAACTCAAGAGCAAAATTAAACAAATTACCTGCTGAAAACCATTTTGACCTAAAGATGGTTCAAGAGTGAATTTCAATTTTGTATCAACCCCTAAAAACAAAAAGGAAAAAAACAAAACAGTCATGGTCACTGTTTTCATTTAACTCAGAAGGACAAAAAAACCCCAGAAAACAACACAATACCACCACCACCAAACAAACCAGTAACCCACAATTGAAATAAGAACAGAAAACTTCGGCTACATGTTTCAAAAATTACATTTCAACCCATTTCTGTGAATTCTTGCCTTCACAGTGGATTCACAGCACATGTTAAAAAGTATAGGGAGAAAATGCTTTTAAAATGCAGTAACACCCTCTTTACTCTAATGATGTAGTTCGGCACAACTCATCTCACTAAAAAAAAATCATGCAGTTCTCTATTCTACAGACTGTATTTTTACACTGTGAACTATCATAGGCATCCACAGGAGAAAAAATAATAAATAAATATAGAAACCATGACTTTCCATCTATTTCTACTTTTTGACATCACTCAAAAAACATTAATAAGTTTGGGGCTCTATAATTATTTCATTGCTCAGAACATATATTTTTTTTTGCAATTCCTCAGGACATAAAAGTACGTTTGGTCAGTATTCTCATTTAAGCTTAGATTTCATTTTGACCATATGAGAAAATCATTTTAATTGTTATAAAGTACAACTGCTAATAGTCTGTAAGATGCAGTATGCCATAAAATCCTAGCATCAGGGTAGTAAAGCTTTTAATTTGCATTATATCCCACATTCGGAATGAACAATTCCTTGGTGCTCCAAGTGCTGCTGTCCCGGGCTGCGGTGCTGAACACCGCCTGGGTCACCGTCCCTCCCTCCCGCCTCCTGGCACAAAGAATAAAACCTGCCTTTATTTTTACCTACAAAATTGAATATGATCTATTGGTCCATATTTAAAACTACGTTACGCATAGCATCGCATCATTCTAGAATATCAAGCCAAACATTTTCAATATGCATTTCAATAGCCATATATATACACACACAAATGTATATAAAACCACCTGCAATGTTTTAACTACAAAACATCAGTGCTAATCAACTCACAAATAATACTCAACGCTTTGGAGGACTAAACCTGCTAGTCTGACAGAAACCCAAACTGTAGCTGCATTTGCTAGCTATAGAATGTAAAATGCCTTTCAGCACATGCATGCTGAAGTGGTGGTAAGCAATTTAAAAGCTTTACTGCCCGACTTTCTCCTTTAAGGCGCTTTTTTGTTTGTTTTTTCCCCACCCCTTTGGTGAGGGGAGAGAAAAGAGAAAGAAAGAAAATCCACAGAAAAAGCTGTGCCATTATTGTTTATAATTTTAGCATTTTAGAATTGCATCGCAGAGACGTGGAGATAGGTGCTTTTATTTCTCTGCTCCAGATTTAAAAGAAATGCTTGTCAGATGGAGAAAAATAAAAGCATAACAGAAATGTCTTGAAAAACACTAAAGGATTAACAGCTATTCCTGGAAGTAACTGTTTATTAGTATTCTTCCCTTAACTCCATGGCACTCAGCAGGGACTCCTAATAGCTAAATCTCTTCATAATAATTCAAAGCAACATAACAATGCTGGTAACCTACTAAGTTGAAATTGTATCACTTTTGTTGTAAATAGAAAAAAAGTGAGCTTCATTCCCAAACAATCTAGTGGAAAGTAATGGAAAACCCGAATACATACAAAGATATCATGGCCAAGAACTCCTTTTGTTAAGGTAACAGATGTTGACATGTTATCTAACACTGCCTTGTAGCAAAGATGCATTAGTCTTCCAAAATAATCACATATTCATTTCTAACTCAGAAGCCAAATATTAATCCCTTCACAGTTTTCTAAGACTTAAAGATGCCAGTAACAAACTCTCTCTTCATCTTACAAGCTTCCTAAGAAAGATGCAAACAGACAAGTCTCAAAAGATCAAGCACAAGGAGATACAACCTCAGAGTAGGACAAAAACTATCTATCATTTACATGAACACTATGACCAGGGAGCTCACACAAGGGCCCTGATAGCTGTCTCTCTTGATTAAATGAGACTGAAATGAGAACCCTGAACCTCCATCTACAGAAGTGTATTAAATCATGGCAAACAATTAAGACAGGTGTGAAAATTACTCAAAATGAGAGTAACATCATGTGGTAATGCCAGACTACATGGCATGCTCTCTTCAATATGGCAAAGAACCTCTCAGTCAGGCCACGCACTGTAGCCTCCTGTAAAAGCCATAAAGCCTGCCCCTCCTTATTTGTTGCCAGTTAGAAATATTCCCAAAATCAAAGTATGTGACGGTTTTGTCACAGGGAAGTGCCATGGGGAGTGAGCCACAGACCATAGAGGAATGGTTCTCCACTCCTATCCATTTTTAAGAACTTATATTTTCTAAAACAAAAAAATTACAATCTTGTTTAATAAAATTACAGCAAGGAAAAAAATAAGCTACAACACAAGCTGTACAGATGGAGGAAGGAAAGGCTATACCCACCCAGGAACTACCTGGGGCACCAGGAGGAAAGTAACCAGCAAGCTGGGAGCAGCATCTCCTTGCATGGTACTTCTGGTACAAGAACCATCTTGCTCAACCTCCTCACTTCATTTGTCCTTGGACTTTAGAGTTTCAAGGAAATTAATGCCTATCCCATTTCCAACCACTCCTGGTTTCCCAAGCCTTCCTACCTCCACCCTTCCTCTTTGCCTAAGAAATCTCCCACCCCTGCATATACTGCTGTTTTGTTTTTTTTTTTAAATCCATCCTCCCCCCCAGTCCTGTCATTTTCATCCTGTCCACTTTTGCCTGGATCATCACCGGCCTTTCTCCGGGGCCTTCTTCCACATACAGTCTTTTGTCCCTTACACTTTCATCATCTGTTACATCTTACCAGCATCTCCCTTTAATTCTGCATTCAGTTGCCTTCTCCCCACAAACTAACTTAGATTCCCCAATATCCCACCCCCATCCAACCCTATGACAGGTCTTCTGAACTCATTTTCACCGGATTGTCTCTTTTTTGCCAATCCTGCATCTCCGAGCCACATTCCTCTGTTACATAAACACGTGCTCTTTGCAGAAAGGACCCCTTGGGTCCTTACAGCAACTTTTCTTCACAGCTCCTCTGCATGTACAGCCTGCCAGAAATGTACCGTATATGCAGCAATATTCCCGACTCCTGGGGACTCTTAAGTGCTGTCAGTACAACTCTGTCCTTTTACATCAAGCCAGCCAGGCTATAGTGTCATTTGGCATATTAAACATCACCTCCAGTTCATACACTTTCAACTGATGGTTCATACCCATAAAGCATATTAACTCATCTAGGCAGAAATGTGTCAGGAACATATATGAATTACTAGAAAGGTAGGTATGTTTGACACAAGTCAAATTTCTGAAGGGTAGAGGAAAATAGGGCCTGTTCATTGAACAGGCCTGAAAATAAGGCCTGTTCAATGACGTTGCATTCAGGTCACCAGAAACCACTGTAGAAAAGCATATTTAAAAAGAAAAGAAAAAACAAACATATATATATAGAGGAACCCCCACAAAACCCGGTCCTGTTAGCTTTTCCATGGAAAATACACAATGCCCTCTGACAACAAAAGGCTGTAAGAAGAAAGCTTATACTCTTAGGATTCCCAAACCCTAGCTGCATGACCAAAATGTAGCACAGGACCACACAGAGAGCCACAAAGAGGGAGAAAAATGTGGTGGTCAGCCAAGTACCTGGGTGAAGCCCCACTCCTCAGAAACATTAAGCAAAAGGATGGGACAAAGTCTAGGATTTTTTCTGAAATGCTAAACCAGAAAAAGTGTAGGAAGATGATCTCTTCTGATGCACATATACAACCTATAAAGCCATAGCTTCAAACTTACAAAGCATCTCACTGTAGGTTCTTGGCTGTACTTAAAAGCAGCTTTTGAAAGCTCTCCTATGGAAAGCCAGTAAATATTTCATTGAAAACAAACGGGGAAAAAGGCCTAAAGCAACTTTGTGTGCAGTGGGAGTCCAAGCTTGGGGAAATAAAGTGGCAATGTAAACTACCACCTTAGTGTTGCTTGTTATTTCAGGACGATCCTTAGCCTTGCTGTGAAATTTATCTCTAAATGTAGGTTTTCATCTGCAAAATGAGAAATAAAAGTAACAGTGAGTAACTACGGGAACTCACTTCTGTCAGGAGCCAGATCTCACCAGGATGTATCAAAGCACATCTAAAATCTGCAGTCTACAGAAACTTCTCAATACAGACAGCTGACAGAGACACTATGAAAATCAGAAGAAAACTTCATTCAGCTTATTTTTTAAGGTCTCATTAGGTGCCCCATCTACAAAATCATCCTGAATGACACTGTTGTATTTATTTACATATGAAGAACATGGCACCCTCAACCCAGTGGGATTTCCTAGCTTTAGGACTATGGCACTCATGTCTACACATCCAAACATGTCCCATGGTCTTTGTGAGTGTGCAAGTAAAAGAATGTCATTATCCAGGTAACACCATTACCTGGGATATTAGAAGACTACTGTAGGAGCAGAGGTCTGTGAGAATTAAGTCAGAAATTCTCCTTATAACAGCAGCCCCATAAACCTATACAAGAATATACCTGAGACTTTATAAATAATAGCATCCAAAACTCGTCTCAAACACTGAAGCAGCTAGCATTGTGTGCTGGACGTACACACAACCACTACAAAGGGAAATTGAATCTTATGTATTGCTGTGCATTGTTCAGTGTTACAGTAGACCTCAGGCTTGCATGTTTTGTAAATGCTTAGGATTAGGCAACAGATCAACAACATTTTAGCTACAAGTGACAGCTCTAACATTGTAAGTTGAATTTAAATTCCGTTACTTCATTAAAAAAAAGCCCAAATGATCCAATTTTTTGATGGTAGGGAACTAGAATCTATCATTCAGTAATGATCACCCATCAGTGCTTTTGCTTAGCCCACCTCCCTAGAGCAAATACACGTTGTTTGTTGGCTGACCATCCCGTCCTTAAAAGATTTTGTTACTAAAGCAGGATCTAGGAAAAGCAGCCGCAGAGCCGATGCCTTCGCCCTCAGGAAAGGCATGGTCTCGAATTTAGACAACACCCTACCGCAGACAAAGGCCGGGCGGGAGGAGGTGTCTCCGGCAAGCGAAGAGTTGGCAGGTGTAACGGGAAAAGGTCTAGCGAGGCGGGGGAGCGACCGCAGGTCCCCGGCGGTTCGGCCGTGCGGGGGTGACGGGGAGAGGCTGGCGGAAAGCAGCGGCGTCGCGGCCCGAGGGGAAAGGGGAGGTGAGGGGGACAGCAGGGACCGGGCACAGCCAAGCGGCACAAACGCGCTGCGAGGCGACAACGCCAGGCGGGAGGAGTGGGGAAAGGAG
>VWZY01013422.1:203521-228930 GCA_013399075.1 Chloroceryle aenea | reverse complement strand
AAAAGGGGGGGGGGGAGGGATAGAAAAGGACAGAAAAAAAAAGAAAGAGTTGCTCCCGCCCACAATCGAGCATCACTGCCTGAATAAACCATCAGCCTTCTCCTCCTCCTCCTCCAGCACCACCTGGGATGCAGCAGCTCCGGTTAGCACTAAAGGGAGCCCAGGTGGCAGCGGCAGAGCTGAGGGGTGCAAAGGGCTCCAGGGCCACTGCAGAGTCCCCACGCTTCGACACCTGCCACGCTGACACGTCTGACAGCTGTTAACAGGGGGCAATACTGAAATCTGTGCCAAGAATGAAATGTGCTAAACTTCCAGCAAAGAGACTTCTCAGATGGAACTCTGGTCTACAAATGGACACGTACAGATAGATAGTCCTGCTGCCCTTTTCAAAAAGCTGCCCTGGGAGGGAGTCCCACAAGTGCTGCCAAAGCACAGGGCAAGGGGAGAGTGATGGATGAATGCCAGGGCAGGCTGGGGTCAGGTCCTGCAGTCAGGGCTGCTCAGGGACACCCCCAGAAGCAGCAAGAGCAAGCAGCCTGCAATTTCTGTGTTTCTGACTCCAGCACAGAGACTTTGAACATCCTCAACTAAAATAACAGCATTTTCTAAGAATCTAAACTAACCGCACATGCCATACACTAAATAGTTACGCATTTTATTAGATGCATTTTCCAGTGCTATTTGACCTGACAGCATCTTAGAAGAGTTTGATACAGAATTTCTAACTAGTTGTTTGATTGACAAGAAGGAAAAGTATTTGAAACGATGATTGCTTTTACAATCTAACCTACTCGGCATTTCTGCGGAAGGAGGGCAGATTTATCACACCACGTTAGTTGGGCTCAAAGACCAAGCTACCAGAAGTCTGAGTCTACCTGCCATTTGTAGCTTCAAAACAACTATTTGCGTCTTTATTAAAAAGATGTTTTTCTCGGCCATGTTACAGACACAGCAGAAAACTGGCATCAGGTAAGCAGCAAAGCCAATTATATAAAAGACACACAATATATAACACAGAAGCAAGCCTTTTTTTTTTTTTATATCAGTTATAGCTATCTTTAGAACTTACTGTTAAGTTTTCAGAGGCGCGTGATTTTGATCATGCCTCTTGAAATATCTGGTTTGGTTTTGGAGAAAAGCCACTACATTTGAGCTGCTAGCTTGCACTCTGAATAGATAATTAAGTGTATGTGTCGGTGGTTCCTTTTTTAACAAAGGTGACACTTCCCCGCTGATGTAGATGATGCAAATCACTTTATTTCAGTGCCAGCTGGAGCTGATGATTTAGTGGTTAAAGCATCAAATTTGAAATGAATTAATCTCCCTAGGTGCACAGATTGTACTGATGGGACTGTAACAGAAACATTTAAATACAGAAATAACCATGTAATCTCTCTAATACTATTCTCCTCTTCCTTGAGCACCATACACAAATAGCATCACATTATTCTTGGATCATTACAAAACTGGCTAAACACAACACCACATGCTGTTGCCCAAACTCTCAAAAGCCACAGCCAAAGAGCCAGGAACCGTTCATTATCCATACAGTGAGAATCAGCCATCCCACTAAACTGAACATAATCATATGTTACCTCGAATTTCTAAACAATTACAAATCAGCTCTGAGAAAGACATTGATACTTAACTGATGAGGATAACTATCTCAAAGTCAGAATTTGGTGTCCTCATGACTGCTATTTCTCCTACTTGTCATCTTGGCACCTATAAGAAAACTGGAAATGATCAGGACAGTAATTCTGAGACTTGGGACATCTATTTCCAAGGACCAGGATACCATTAAGGAGCCTTCCCTGCATGCCAGCCAATTAATGCAACATTACTCCTAAGAAAAAAAGAATAATTCAAAAATGAACTTCAGGAGACAAAATGAAGAAGCCAAGCCATGCTAATGGGTTTGATGAGTCACTGGCTCATTAGCACTAATGGATTTTAGAGACATACCATTAAGCATGCATATACGTATCTTAAGGGCAAAAGCCTAGCTTCTAGAAAAGCGGATGGCATTGGGTTCTAACCACCAATCAGCCAAAGTCTCTAATTTGCCTGTGGCAAGATGTGTCCTGCACCACTCCCTGGACATGGAGACATCTCAGTATGATGCTGCATGTCAGTAGCTTGTATAAATTTGCCATATTCACCACAGTTAAGCTGTAAATAGTCTTCAAAATAGGGAAATTTCAGACAGATCATGTTGGTGATAATTGAAAAAATTTTAACTCAGAGATGTCATCAGCCATCATGAATCGTCTGGCCATTTCTACGAGTCCTCACTGCAACACTGCCAAGAGAGATGACACAAACAGGATTTGGAGAAAAAAAAAAAAAAAAGGTTTGGCTAGCCCAGATATTTCAGCTCCAGGTACTTTGTAAAATCAACCTGAGACTTTGCTCTTCCACACCCATAGTTCATTTATTCCCTCCCACACAACAGAGCTACTTTCTGAAATAAACTTACTTCCTCAACTGGTATCTCTTTGCAGCCTTACCACCACCTGCTAGCTGTGCCTTTAAGGCCAGAGCATATTTCAGAAGAAATACCAGTTCCCAGGTATAACTTGATGATTGTTCAGCCTTATGGTGATTGATCTTATGCTCACTGCCATGTTTTGACATAGAGAAACCAACTTTGTTTACCTTAAACCTCCCCATTCATTGGCAAGCTTCTCCTCTGTCTGCACTGGGATGCTGAGGCAAAAGAGAGGCAGCTAGAAAGGGAGAATGACCACAAACAGATGGGGCAGTTACAGGAACAGCAGCAGAAACAGGGCCACAGACTGATACTGCTTTTAATGAAAAACATACTTGTTTGCATGGAGCTTTAATTACCCCATACCCAGGATTCTTGGAAAGCACAGTTCACTGATTCTTTTCTGATGTGTGCAAAGAAGACTAAACATAATCAAAAAACTAAAAATGTCATGACATCTTCAGCAGGGTCACTGTATTTCATGAACTCCACATCCTCGTCCTCCTCCTCATTTCACAGAAAAATGTACCGACCTCCTGTAATTCTGATTTGCATCACAACATCCCAGTAAAACAGTGAAAGTCTGGGGAGAAAGCTTGAAACCATGCTTCTGGACACCTGTTAGCAAAAACACTTAAGGCAACACGTATCCATGAATAAAATATATTGTAATAGGTTTCATCCCAAAGCATTTTGGAAAATACGCTTTGGCAGCATCACTACACCAGTTGCTGATACAGCAAGTATCAGAAAGAAATATTTATCAATAATATGAGGGGAAAAAACAGACTGCAACCACAAGGCAAAAACCTATTGTACTGACCACATCATAAGGCCATTGTCTGCTAAGCCCCAGAGTTCCATACACTGCCTTCCTGTAATTACAAAATGTAACCAGAAAAATGTAACCCCATTACCACTTGGCTTCAAATGGCTCTACAGAATTTAGTAAATCAAGAAATTTTAAACTGTACCAACACATGTTCTGATGTACATTCTAGCTCATCATGAGCTTCAGAAGAGAAAATATTTCACTTTCCAGTTGTAGTGTGGAAGAGAAAACACATGAAATGAAATATGTCCACTTTGGAAGGAAGAAAGGATAAGGCAGTCTGATATTCTCCCAGTAAGCAAAACTATTTTAAATACATGTAGGCCATTAAACCATCTTCACTACTGGAGCACAAAATTCGTATCCTATCCATCTGTGTATGTGTTCTATTATGAAACAAACCACCCAAAGCCAGTCCCACTTCCTTCTGCTCGATCCTAAAAACCTAAACCCAAGCATGACCCACATGGAGTTTCACATTCCTCCAACGCTTGAGATGGACCCACCTTTGACAGCATGAAAAGAGGCCTCTGGCCCCGTTGGGTCTTTGACATTGAAAGGGCACAGGTGCTACAGCGTATGTCCTTCAGCATGAAAGCCTGCAAGGTGGCATAGCCCAGCATTCCTCCCACCTCAACCTGCAAATAGAACATCTCCTCCACTGCTGGGACTGCTCTACAAGCTCTGTCACTGACTTGCTACCTCAGGCACTGCAGGCAAGCAGATGCTCTGAGCTTGCTGTAACTGTTGTGTGAACCACCAAGCACAGAGTCTGTAGCCCAGTCTATCATAACTACAGCTGCAGGAGCACATGTGGAAGGAGTCTACAGGTAAGAGTGGACAGATCTGTTATACAGGAGAAAAAAAAATTATTTTTGACTAACAGATTCAGTTCTGCCACCAAGCTGGTCCCCTCTCCCGGACAACTAATCCAGGGTTCTCTTTACTGGACAAGAGATAGTTCCAGAACCAATTAAAAAAATGAAGTATTGCTACTGTATTTGTGCCTAAAGAAGGTTCATCTTATGCACCTTCAACAAATAAGGCTCAGGAAAACATACACCAGTCTCAGCAATGCAACATGAGTATTTTAAACTTTTCCACTGCATTAGTCATCATTTGTACCACTTTGTACCTATGTGTCACAAAAGAAGTCAGGACCTCGCCGTGTCCTGTATTAGATATCACAGATAAAGAGAGCAGAGCCAATCCTTTCCTACAAAGATATTACGTGCAAATATAAACTGCACAATGGACAGGAAATAACATCTATGATTTTCAGAAACAGAGAATCAAGATTAAATGATTAGTCTTAGGAAGCATGCAGCAGAGCTGAGAAACAAATCCAAATAAGCTCAATTCTAGTCCAACGATTCCTCCTCTTTTAGACTTCAGACACATAGCTTTCTATCTCATTTCCCCCTTCAAAAAAAAACCAACACAGTAAGAACTCTTCAACAGAACCTTCTCTTGGAAGAAGCCCTAAAAGAACCCACTTGTTCTTTGAAGGTTTAAGAAACAGAGGATCTGGGGAATTCTCTAACCAAAGAACGCTCTCTGGCCATGGGGCTTTGCTTATAGCTAAGATGTCTGAAAGAGAATATTGCCTGCACATTGTGTAGCCATAACTATTGAGGCCTGGCCTAAAGAACATCATTAAAATAGCACTGCTTAGTGTATTGTCTATCTTTCACCAGGAAATTAATCTATAAGACTATTACTCCCATAAGAAGCTCACAAGCTATATACACTGAATGATCCTTCAGCTTATCACAAACAAGATTCAGCCAAGAGAGAACTTCTGACTCAAGATTCTCCGCTAATAATCTTTAGGGTTTGGGTTTGTTTTTTTTCTATTCTCCTCCTTCCCTGCCCTACAGGCTATCCGCTCCTGCCTTCTGTACTACACATGTGCATACACAGGACTGAGAAAAGAGAAGGTCCCTTCAATAGAGCCAGGTCTGCTTGATCCCAACATCACCCACAAATGTGTGTTATAATTTATCTTCTGGGAGTGATGGACAGTTACACCCAGTAAGTGCATTTACAAGTTGAATAATATTTATAATCATACTGCTTCGTGAAATTTTTGGCAGGTAAGATGCACTCTGAGAAGTATGCCGAACTTTTCTAGCATCAGTGAAAACACTTGAAATATTGTGCATCTGTAATGGAGGAGCATGTAAATCAGATGTGAAAGCAGTTTCTAGCAGTTTACAGCACAACGAAGTGGAGCTGTGATGACCACTTCTCCATCTAGGGAGGCACCACATTCGCAGGCAGTGAATCAGTGCAGGTACGGCTGACTGCAGTCCCTCCATTTGTAGGTTTATTTTAGAGTGGCACAAGATGCTTATGCAGTCAGATCACATAGGGAAGAATATGAAAGCCCTCAAAAGTATCGCAGGTTCTAAACCAGAAGTACAGACATGCCTGTAACCACCTTAAACCTGCCCAAAACCTCTCCCCATTTGAGGGAAGTGCAAAACTTGATATTGTTACAGTACCAGGGCTAAGGCCAGCAACGGCAGAATTGCACATACCTGTCTCCCAGACCTACGTTCAATCCAGTAGAGCACGAAGCCCCTGTTTTCCTGAGTTCTTGAGGAAACCACTTGTTGCAATAAGCAACAAGCTTTTCTTATACCTGTCTCTACAACAAATTGCATTGAAGGCTAGGAATATGTTAATATTCCAATGCTTTACAACACAAATCATTAACTCTCCTATGTTACCCACTCTCAACATCACACCATTAAATAACCAGTATTCTGCAGCATCTGGAGTTTCTTTGTCAAACCGATTTTGAGGTTAGAAGAATTAAATCTTATGATTATTCAGTAACACTGACTGCAGAAGTGACAGCAACCAGTGCCAGTGGGCTGGGTACAAAGCGTGGCCTATTTCACTTCCAGCCCATCACTGGGAATTGACTATTCCAAGAGCTTAACAGGAGAGAAGTGAAAGAATTCCTGAAAAGTAGAAAGTGACTTATGGTTTTTTTTCAAAACATCATGTACCACAGATCAGAGGCACCTGAAATATTTCAGAAGGAAAAAAAAATCTACTCTGACATTGCAAAATAGATGCGATGGGGAAACCTTTGTCTTAACATAGGGTTTGATGGCTGCACTGAAAGGACAAGGCAGGGATTTAACTTGCAATTATCTATGTGGGAAACAAAAACACACTTCAATATAATATTGCTTTATCACAGACCAGAATTAAGTAGTTCCCCTTATTATGCCAGTAATAGAAGAAAGCAAACTTGCACAACTGAGTACAACTGGTATTCTTTCAGTGCTGTTTGTATTCACTGCAGTGTCCATATATCCTAATTCTGGAGACAGACTGTCAGGAAGGGAAGGGAGAATAAGAGAAATACAGAAGGAAAAACAGAGAAAACATAAGAGGAGAAAAAACAGAGAAAAGATCTCTAATAAAAGAAATAATAAAAGAAAATTAAAAAAAAAAGGAAAAGAAAAAGAAAAAAAGGTTGTCTTAATGTAAGAGCTGCTATCCTGTTTCCATAGGCTTCATGGCAAAGATGAGTACCAAGTGACACAGGTAAAGGCATAAAGTCAATAAGAGGGCTGAGGGATTAAGTTTTAATCAACCACTCAAGTTCAGTGTGGCTAAACATCTATCTACAAGGAAATATCAACATGGGGAGAAATTGAGAAGGTGCTTGTTTACAAGTAAGTGTAGGATGGAGGTAGGAAGCATGAGCTAACCTTGACTACTGGGTATGATGAGGATGTGACAACAGGGAAGTGTAGGTTGTGAAAAGCTTTTAATATTAAAGCAACTAGCAAGATATAGATTAGATCTACAACGACCATAAGGGAAGCGTAAGTACCTAGCACCCATGTCAACACCCACATACAAACACTAAAATGTAACTTTGTTAATTGCAAGCTGAAGTTCACCGCTACATTTAATTCTTTGTACAGATGTATGCTGTCTTCCAAAAGGACAAAAGTACACACAGGGAAAAAAAAAAAAAGTTTTCAGAAGCTTTCTATGTCCCAAATGCTTCCAACAAACTCTTAATCAGAGAATAATGATCATTAAGTAAGTGGATGGTTCTTCTCATGTTGTGAAAATGNGGGGGGGGGGGAAGTAAAGTCAACAGGGAATTAGAAAACATAATCCAGGTTTCTTCTTATTTTTTTCTAATTTTGTTCAACTGTATAAATAAACTCTAAAGTTATGACTGTCATTTGAGGAACTCGATTGTGTTGTCTTGATGAAGAAAATAAAAAATAAATAATGGGGGATGGCTAGGGAGTCCAGGGAGTCAACTTATTTTACTTACTGCCTTCGTGTGCCTACTATCAGTGAAGCAGATCACACACAGGCACATTAAGTAGATAGCTGGATCTCATGAACAAGTTAACAGACATGTCATGTAAAGACTGCTAAAGGGACAATATATTTTAACTGCTGTAGCAACCGGTAACATAAAATCTAGAATTAACAACTGGAATAAAAGTCATAGCAATGCTTACATGCTCAATAAAATAGAGAGAACCTTTTGAATTAAATACAAAGTAATGAATTGAAGCAATGTGTCAGAGCAGGTTTCCCCCCCACCTTTTTTTTTTGTCAGAGAATTGTCTCTACTGAAGCACAGAATTAAAAATACTATTTTGTTAGGGAATGTATTAAGAAGAAAAATCATTTAAGAGGCCTACATAAAAGATTGCTGAAAAACATGATTATAAAAATTAAGAAATGATCCTTAACCTTCCTAAACAATATGATGTAAATGTGTATCTTGGCCAGTATTCACACTCCAGAATCCTGCTTAAATGCTACATGGTCATTTTAAAAAAACAAATCACCATGTCAGCAGAAAAACTAATGCAATATATGAAAAAAAGAATTCTGGCAGATATGATTTGTAAGCATGCTTAAGACAATATTTGCAGAAGAATGGAGGTCATAGCAGATTGCAGGCTTCCAGCTCTAAAACTGAGCTGCTCTTCCTTTATTAGAATCTATTTGCTTAGAACCTAGCATAGAAATTGAATTTTACAGTATGGATTGCCAGCTTCATTGATCTGAACTGCTCTTTCAGAAACAGCAAGATTTTAATCCCCTCAACATAATTAAAGAAAGGAAAACCACCGTATGTTCCCAAGAGAAGATTTAGCCACAGAAAGAACACTTTCAAAGATCTTAGATTAAAAAGTAATTGTCAAAGTTAGAAAAACAACTAACCACAAAACACTTTTGCTTTGGACCAGGAAGCACTCTGGAACAGTACTGTGTTTATACACAGAAGTCTTTATATGTTGATTAGTATTTATTTGCAGTAATGCTAAGGACATCCACCAAAGACAGGCTCAGGTCGTGCAAGGCTTTCATTAGTCACGTAGCAAAGAGACAGGCTGCTTCTGTACTGCCCAAGAGTAGAAGTGTCCTGCTCCCAGCACAGATCCTCTCTCTCCCAGTACACAAGGCTTCTGCAGACAGAGCCCTGTTACACAGGAATGGAAACAAAACCCTTTCTGGGGCTGGGGAGGGGAATGGGTTTCACTCCAAGAGAAGCTCATATAAGTTCCATAGAGCTCTTGGAACCACAAATCTTGATCAGTCAATTATGTTTGCATAATCACTGCATCAGTGGACAAGGGATGACCTGTGGATGTGATCTATCTGGACTTCTGCAAGGCGTTGGACACAGTCCTCCACAACATCCTACTCAACAAGTTGGAGAGATATGGATTTGATGGGTGGACTGTTCAGTGAATAAGGAATTGGCTGGATGGCCACAGACAAAGGCTGGTGGTCAGTGGCTCAAAGTCCAGATGGAGAGCAGTGACAAGTGGTGTCCCTCAGGAATCCCTACTGGGACCTGTGTTGTTTAACATTTTTATCAACATCACAGACAGCCGGACTGAGTGCACCCTTAGCAAGTTTGCAGATGACACCAAGCTGAGTGGTGCTGTNAGGTGGTTGAGGCCCCATCCCTGGAGACATTCAAGGTGGTGCTTGACAGAGCTCTAAGCAACCTGCTCTAGTTGAAGATGTCCCTGCTCTCAGCAGGGGGGTTGGACCAGATGACCTCTAGAGGTCCCTTCCAACCATTTCTATGATTTTATGATAAGCGTCATTTAAGCAGATTTGACACAGAAAAGGGGTTTGGCTTTTATCTGAAGTTTGTAAAATGAAGAGAACAGTTATATCAGTCACAACATTTCTACTACACATTTTTTACTCAACAGCTAAATGAAACAGAACAAGATTATTGAAATTAATGTGTTTAGGATTAATCAAAGGCTCATTTAGCACGGTAGCCTCAAGCCACTAAAATTGATCTTGAACATGTACAACATCACACAAGTGTAAGTTTGGTAACAGTAAAGCTCTGATTGTTTATTTACTATTGCATAGCTTGGGACAACTCACTCCTCTCCTCTGAGCATATGCTGCTTCTACCAGCCTTCACACAGTCTCGCCTCATTAAAAGTTTGTTTTTCAGAGAGCCTTGTACCATATGTTTGTCCAGTGACCAGCTCATTAGGTTCCTGACTTCACTGGGCCTCTCTAGGTGTTACTATAAATATTAGTAAGATTTAATTCCTCGGGTTAGTATTCCTTGTTTAAAAAGATCAGCTATGTACATTGATTGCCTCCCCATTATGATTTCCTTTAGTCTCACTGGATAATTATTTTTTTCTTGAAGATCTAAGGCCCAAGAGCTATTGCTGCCAACAACAATTGAATGAAATAAGAAATCAGCAGAATAATATTGAAAAAAAAACAACCAAAAACCAAAACCAACCCACCAACAAAACCCCAACAACAAAAAGCCTACTTTAAACTGTTAGCTGTCAATGATGCCTAATCCAACCCACAAACCAAAACCTGCTCATGCTTTGTATTGTGCCCTTATGTATTGTATGGATGTCAGGAAAAACATATTGATCAGTTCCAGATTGCTTTGACTTTAAGGAGGTAACTATAATTTATACATAGAAGTTGTTTCACATAACAAGAGGTTTCATTTTTTTTACTGAGAAAGAGATATAAACTACACATTTGTGCCACTTTGCTTTTAGGAAGTGTTCTAGTAAGAGGATGCAAGATAGAAGTAAGATAGAATTTACTTCCGTTGCAAATTTCAAGGTTATGTGAGGAGCACTCCTTTACTGCTCCGTAAGTCAAATTCAGGTTATTCACAGCTTCAAGGAGAAAAGCACTTTAAAATCTGAGGTTCTCCTCTAACTCTTCCTCCAGAGCAGCTCCAGCTTAGAATTAGATACAGGACTATTGATCCAAACAGACTAGGTTCAGAGCCTACTTTTCTAGCACCTTGTTTTTAAATGTCAAGCTTATCTCACAAAGCTGCAGAAACAGAGCTGATAGCACTGCCTGATGCTTCATAAATCTGTCTATTCCCAGCACTAATTATCCCAAGCAGCTGTTATCTTCCATTTGATCTTCAGTATCCACAAATGCTTTTCTCAAAGACTAACTCAAGCAAAGAATGTTTAGCACATGCTATATTTGGAGGGAAAAAAAAATCATCTGTGTTACTTAATGGCCATATATACAGTTGGACATTTTCAGTGAAGTCCCATTAACACTCCTACAACTTCATAATTGTTAAAAACAAAACCAAAAGGCATTTTATTAGGAAAAAAAGAAGAGCACAGTTACTTGGACTGAAGAAGAATAAAAGAGGAGTTAGTGCTAAACTAGACAGGTGTAAAAAACTATGCATACAAGCTAATCACACACTATCCTCAGGCTGTTTCCACATCCAAAAGCTTGTCAAAGAAAGATTAAAGATTGTGATGACATGGTATTATAGTTATGCAGCTCACACAGCCACCCCTGCTGTGAGCTTACACACACAAATAAACGCTTACGTCTTGATTGTCCAACATTTGCCACAGATAGCATGGCTTTTCACTACCTGCAGGAATCAGAGCAGGATCTGTCATCAGTTCAGAAGCATCTAAAGGATCTGTGAAATACAAGCACATTCAGGTAGCTTCTCGTACATCAATCACTGTTCCACACGTGGCCTTTGGCAGCACCAGCTGTACATCCAGCTTGCTCACAAATTCCCAGTTAATGTAATGAGCTGTAGATGATACCTTGGCCAATGCCCCGCAGCAAAGCGCACGACCACACTCACGCGCAGACCCGTGGGCTGAGCCCTTTGCTCAGTGGGGCCACACACCCCACTCCTCCCTCCCCGGCAACACTTCCCCTGCCCCAGGCAGACTCGCTGGGCTGGAGCAGGATGAGCTCAGTTCCACTCTCTTCCTGAACCTGTGTGGAAATGAGCACCTCACCTCATTTAACCACAATAATATCAGGGTGACTAAATAAAAGCCTGTCTCTCCCAGTTTTTCAGGGAAATATTAGACTAATCAAACTTCCCTGCTGACCAGTATCTATCTGAATAGCTGCAAATGAGCAGAGGGAACAGTGGTGTCTGACATTCATTTCTGATGTCACGACTGACTGACAGAGACCGTGGATGGAGAACCAGGCTGTTCTGACTGTTGTCAGCAAACAGCAGCATCCTTCCTTTGAGCGACTGCATGCCCCCTCAGTTCAAGATGATCAAATTCCACTTTCCAAAGTTACTGCTGTGCTAGAGAAATAAGATATCACTGGCTTGAGAATCAATTTGCTCAGGTAAATGAGTATGAAGTACTAACCAGTATTACTTGGTAAGTAATCAACCACTCCTTCCCAATAATCTATCACATTTCTAATGCTTAGGAAATATTTTATGTAACAAGTACTATCCAGTATATCAATTTTTCATGGCACATCTCTTGTGAAAAACGCAATTCAGTGCACTCAAAACTCTACATGCATCACAACACTAATTCTGCCAGGTCAGCTACCCCTTTTGCAACAGCTACGAGATCACAGTTACACAAAAAATATGGAAAAGGAGCCAAGCAGTCAACCTCTGAGTTGTATGCATTCCACAGATAAACACAAGTCACAGGTGTAGTGTTAATTCAACCATGTCACTGTTGTCACAGCTGCTAGCACACTGACAAAGAATATTTACAACATCCTCTATCAAATGTTGCAGGACAAGAATTTGGTAGTGATTCTGCAATCTGTACATTCCTATAATTAATCTACACTTTCTGTGACAAACTGAGCCTAGATTCAGCAACCATATTACTGCTTACAGAAGGATTTACTGTTCTGTTCCATGGTAAGCAATGAAGTACTTAATCTGCAAGAATAATTTTTTATATTGTAACCACAGTCAGCTGTTACTATCCCATCAAGTGTCCACTTAATAATAATAAAAAAATACAGTACAGCTATTTATTTGGGAGGAAGGGAGGGGAAGAAAGAAAACTAGCTGTAGCTAGGTAAGTGCAGTGGCTGATGCTCTTACCACCTCAGGTGACCATTACAGGGTGACTGTTTCACCTTAGCAGCTGAGGCCTACTACAGAAGATGCCTCCATGACACACTTTGGACAGGTCAATTTAGCCTCATTTCACCATCACCCCAGAGACCTGCCATTTCCCAGGACAAGTACTGAAAGCTGGGAGAGAAGGAAGGATGCAGGGGTATGGCTCTGAATTCTACAGGGTCCACAGCTTACACAGAAGTGGGACACCAAAGCTGGTTGACCAGAGTCTCCCAGATCTCACCACACTCCTTTGGGTGAACACCTGGTATCTCCCAAATGGCAAGTCACTGTACTCAGCAGTCATTTGTTTCTGTGTGATGCACATCTGGAGCTAAGTTTGAGGCTCAGCAGGCAGAAGAGAACTGGCAGATGAAATCAGAGGCAAGAGCCTAGAGGTCAGTTGCTGATTTTGCTCAGCTTCCACCTAGCCCTGAACCCCTGGCATCTCCCCTTTCCCAGGAAAATCCCACCCCTCCAGAGACAGCAACTCACTGAACTGGAAGAAGAGCAGCAGCAGTGAGCCAGGAGGTAGCACCTCCCTCGAGGAGGCAATAGTCTCTCGTCAGCAAGCTCCACACCGTCCCCAGGAATTTACCATCAGCAGTGACCTCAGATCTGAACACAGCCAATTTCCTATTAAAAGCAGCAGTGGAATGATACTTGAGTGAAAGTGTCACTCAGCTATATTCTTATACTCCCTGATGACACTGAGTACTGCCCAGTGTCACTTGCAACTCTAGATACCTAGATGCTGAGCAAACTCCCAGGGTTTGTAACAAAAGCAATCTTACCTCAGGATCCCACCACGAGTCAAAGCGGCCACCAAGACAGTTCCCTTAGTTAAATTCTGAACGAGCCCATGATAAAAAACATTTTCAAGAACTACGCACGTTCTAACCAATGATGGAATATGAGATTGCATTTGTTCATAGGGGGCAGGGAGGTATTTTTGATGGAGTCATGCCAATTAGGAACAAAGCAGCTTAGTATGAAGTCTGTGACACAGAGAAGTAAGAATTCATATAATCCCTAAAGAAGCAGAAGGAAAATATGTGTCTGAGAAATGCACGCTGGCTCCTCAGCTCCCTAAACCAGACTGGCAATTGCAGCGTTGAGCAGCTGTGGAGTGAGCTGCAGAGATGGCTGGTTGCATGTTCCCAGGAAGATCTCAGTAACAAACCTGGTTGGAACCACTTGAATGGAAAGCTCTGCCATAAAATACCAGCTTGTGGAGAGCACTGTCCTTCACAGAAGAATGTTATCTTCGATGAAAACATATTTCCAAATGCTAGAAGTATAATTTTGACTCTTCTTAGGATTAAACATTTTAACATCTTACTTGAAAATGGCTCATTACATAACATGAAATGAAAAAGCACGAGGTGTCAAAATGTGAACAAAGCATTTTAGTTCAAAATGTAACCTTTCAGAATTTTGCTTCATAAGCAATTGACTTTTGCAAGTGGGTGTTTTATTTCATGCTGAAACAAGATATTTTAGTTGCTGGATTCTTAGAGTAGAATTTCCCTCAACATGAGGATACTGGGTTCTATACTGCTCTAAGCACTAGCTCTTGCCATCTTTGGAATCTGATATCCTGCAGTGGCACAGACCACAAGAACTTTTTGGTCAAGATACGACTGAATCAGACAGCAAACACAGCTCTTTCCTTGCAGGAAGGAAAAAAAAAAAAAAAAAAAAAAAGAGAGAGAGAGAGAGAAAAAACTAAACACCCCCCAACTCAAAAAAAAACCCCAAAAACCCCAAACCCACAAATAAAACCAAACCAAAAAAACCAAACAAAACTATCTCCTTTGTAATACCAGAAAAGAAAAGAAATTTTACTTCATCTTCATTCAAGAAACTGAAATTAGCCCCAAAGTGGCCTTTGAGCAGTACCAAATCTTCACAATCACACACTTTGTCAAGTTTATAAGGAAACTGGACAGTTCATCAATTTAGAATTTATATTACAGCTTTGCTTTTCCAGTGGAGAATATGGCAGTCAAAATATGTCAAGAGAAGATGGCAGTCAGCTGAAGTATTTATTTTGAATTAGACAGCAAAGTGCTGCTATAGATACACATACCAGTCAGTGTTCTGGGGCTAGCACAGATCATCCTGAAGAGCTGGCTGGAGATAATGAAGTGGGGTGGTCCCTCTCCATAGGGCTTACCAATGCTATTGTTCATCAAGTGATCAAAGATGTCAAAATTCAATACCTACAAGACCCATGCTCTATGTGCACATCCCATCAGCAGCACAGTTACGCTTGAAGTCCAGGAACTTTGTTAGTAGTTCTCTAGAACATCCCATGAGAAGCAATGGAGCAGCACAGTACTGTGCCAGAATTTTACTGACCTGTTGCTCCATTAAACTACTTCCCAAGTCTCAGCATCCTGGCTGCACTGCTCAAAGACCAGTTCCAAGATCATATTCTTATTAAAAGAAAGTAATCATGGAATACACTACTTAAAGACTTATTCAGCCAGTGATTAGTTGTCAGCCTTAACAGACAGATGGCACTTTTCACATGGGTGACTTCCAAAACTGCATAAAATACTATCATAGTAAATTCCTAATGGCTTTCAAAACCAAAAATCATTGCCCTTGAGAAGCATAAACATCTTGTTCAGTGCTGATGTTATGTTTGGTAACACTTTTCTTTCTCCCAAACTCACTAACAAATATCCAGAATATGCAATCTAATTTACATTAGCAAATGCTAAACATGACACACACCTACTCACTGAAACATTTCTTCATGACTTGGTGCACAGAAATGAATAAGGCTGTTTGTGGTCCTTCTCCTCCAAGCCTAGTGCTAAAATGAAAGTAATCCTTCTCAGTCCAGGCTCCCAGTACAATGGAATAAGCTTTCAGATTTCCCAGAATCTTGGCTGGCTGAAGCTGAACAAAGTATGATGATCAAATGGCATTTAATTCAATATTCACCACTATAAGTGGCTCTTTTGACAGGTTCTCTAGTAATAATTTTAAGCTTTGCACAAATTATTAATAATGATGGATAACAATGAAAAAGTCAGTTAAGATCACACTTACACCTACAGCCATTTTCTCTTGTTCACACACTGTACCCAAAGGACTGGCAGGTGAACTTCACCATCCAGATCAAAAGAACTGCCGTCCAGTAGCCCGGCACAGCCTGTGGACCAAGTGCACAGCCACCATCCCAACCGAGCCAAGCTCCGGCATTCCTGCATACAGGTTCTCTCCTTTTCTAACTGTCCCATTACTTCACTCCTTGCAAACCAGCACAGGACATAGAATGGATTACAAAATCCTTGCTAATCAAACCTCAGTCCACCTCCACATCTTGAGTCACAAGTAACAGAGAAAGCCTTCACTCTATGCAGCATAACTGTTTGATGAAAATAGCAATAATTAAAAATCAACAGCAATATTCTGTTTATTTATACACGTATTGCTACTAGTAGACAACTGTAAAGAAAACTCAGCCTACCTTTGGCAATGATTTAAACAAACACCTTCAGATGACTTACGTCCTCCAAAGGACAAAAGATCATATAGAATTAAATTAAGAACTATTAATTAGGAAAAACAAGTAGCAGCCGCAAGCAACATTTCTTAAATATGCATTTCAAAAAGCCACAGTATCATTTTAAAGGATCAAATTCATTAGCACCCACGAATGGTAGACTAATCCTATAACCAAGCACACAAATACAGATGAGGTAATAGGAAAGCTACTGATCTGAAACATGCAGCCAGTCGAGTCATTTGAGCATGACTCACATGAAATCAGACGCCATAAGAAGTAAACCTCCTATTTTAACCACATCAGAGGAGGAATGTACTTTTGATAGATCAATTATATAGTTATTGCTATAAAAAGTTACTGAAGCAGATTCAGATGGCTTCAAACATGAGAGCTACTGAGTTAAATTTAAAATTTAATAGACCAACATGCTGAAAACGAGGCATGGTTTTCTAAATGAATGGCCTGTTCAACATCCAGTTGCAATACTAAATTAGAGTTGGAGATGAACACGGCTAATACACGACAGTCTCTCTTCTAATTGTAAATGCAACAGACATTAATAAGTCGCACAGACATTAATATCTTTGATTTTTAATACAGAACATCCTCTTCTTTAATACATATTTCAGACATTAAAGTGAGGAACATGAAAAACAAATATAAGCTTAAAATTTGGGCCCTCTCTAGGTTAAAGCATATTTATATAATTGCAAGAGTACATCAAACTACTGGGAGGTGAGTGGGAAAAGACAGATCAGCAACATGCATAATTTGACCACGTGCACACGTATACAAGTGTTTGCCCCACATTACCAGACATCCGACCCAGAGGGGCAATCATAGAATCGTCGGCTACTAGGTTGGAATGGACCTTGAGCATCCCCTAGTCCAATGTTTCTTGGCAAAAGCACAGTCTAGATAAGATGGCTCAACACCCTGTCCAGTCAAATCTTAAAACTGTCCAGTGTTAGGGAATCTACTGCTTTCCTGAGAAGATCATTCCACTGTTCTCATTGTGAAAAGGTTTCCTCTCTTTCAAAACCTTATGAAGTTCAAGGTAAATCAAATCAATACTGTATGTGTTAACAGTCCACGCTATATTGCATTAAAGCTGTTCTTACACTTTTAACCAAACTTTCATTGTATAAACTAAAATTTGATAATGTCCATCTTGGTTTTATACAAATATTAATGGAAGACGCAGGATGAAGAAAACAGGTGAGAAGATAATTAGTGCATTTAGGAAAAAGACAAGGAAGGACATATGAAAGAGACCAAGGACCAATGTGAAGAAAACTCAGAGATGGGGAGTAGTCTGCCTGAGAGTCACCAGTAGACACTGCAGGATAGACAACAGGTAGGTAGGGGAAAAATGGAACAGAATTGAGAAGTCTAATATCTAAAGACTGGGATAAAGTGAGAAAAACTAATAAAGAGTTAGGAAGGGGTAAAAAAGCGGAAGAGATAGGACATACAGGTGCAGCAGGACTGAAACAAGGGCGGGGGAAACAGAAGTTTAATCTAGATGTGCAAGTACTTTTGCATATCTGAGTTGCACTTATGCTCTGTTCATCCCCTGGGAACAGAGCACGTACAAATCTGTGCCCAGACAATGTCAGTTTGTGCTGGCCTTCTATCCAGTTAAGATGCACTCAAAGTACTGCTAATAAGTATAAACATCTGAGTTTCTGTAGCTAGACTACTCCAAAACATCCAGCTTGCTCAATCAGGAGCTTCTGAATAACCTCCACAAGCATGCAGGAATGAATTACCTCAGTTATAATTAAGAAGCCATTTGTCACCATTTTTCAAGTACTTGACATATGGAACCTAATACTTCCTTTATGAACAACATTTATTTGACAGCTTGACTTTAATTTTTTTTTTGTCCAGTTACTGCTTGACCATATTTGTAAAGCACTTCCCTTCAGATTTAAGGAAAGGCTATGAAAGCCACCTACCTATGAAAACTGGAGAAATCCCTCTAGCTGTTCACAAAATAAAATCTTCTGTCGCCCTCTACTGGCTTGGCATTAAATCAAATCAGGAGGAGAAAAAGAAAGACCAGAAAGCTAATGGTTGTTGTTTTCTTAGAAGATTCTGTACAGAAGTCAATGATGAAATAGCAGATGAACAATAATTATCTTTAATTGCAGTTACTAAACAAGTATTACAACAGAGGATACTTCTGAGTCTTTCTGAACACAGCAGAAGACATATTTAATATCACCACAGCTACATAGCACCATGTTAGACCTCTTGGTGAAATTTTCTAAAAAAATATTTTGTTGTTGAAAAGACAAGAGAATATTAATGCACCTTCTGTTAATATAACTTCACCTTATTTTATGTTGAATCAGATTTATGCATTCCTACTTCCTTCCAGACAGAATTAGAGTTGAGCTGGATTATTTTACTTATAAATATACTTTTTTTTTAAATTTAATTTTTAAAAGTAAAATAACAGGCAATAAAAATTTGTGATTGAAGCACTTCTGGTTTGGAATTTGATCAGTCAAAATATATTCGGTAATATAAATAATCTGTTACTATATAAAATCTAGGAATGAGAAAAGAATGAGATTTCTTTTGCTTATTCTTTAGATGATAGCTGCAAAACCTTGATTTATTTCTCTACTGAATTCTATTTTTTTTCAAATGATATAATTAAGCACATAGAAAGCAGAGCACTGTAAGATGGACTTGAGATATGTCACAATGCTACAGAACAAACTTGTATCTTCTTACTCCAAATAAGTCAAAATCACAAAAGTAAGAGAAATGTGTGCCTAGAAGCCACGTTTGCCATCAGGCCATCACTGTGATTGCTTTTCTTCACTGGAGTACTTTATTTATTTTTTTGGGTTGAAAAAGCATTACTAAAATTAAACCGGTGAGTCATGTATCTTACTGTACTGCTTCTAGCAGGTACCCAACAGAACAACTTATCCCCTCTCAGAGCCATAGCCATTCATGCTTCTGACCAAAATGCATTTCACTCAGCAGTGAATTTTGTTCTCTATAGTAGTACCTATTTGTATGCAAAACATACATCATCTACAGGGACAAATGTCAACAACAAAATGAGAAAAGACAGTAATTTATGAAGTCATCCCTGGTACCTGTTTGCTCTTCCACAGTTACTCTATTCACTCAAGAGTTCAAACGCTGCAGGCGCTGTGCTGTGTATTTGTGCTCCTGAAGCACATGTGAGCCAGAAATGGGCTTCCAAAGCTGCCAGAGAGCTGTGCCTCTTCTGGCACTGAGCAGATACCAAGAACAAGGCAGCACACATCAAAGAGACCAGCATGCAGCTCCCTGTGTGGTCTGCAAAACTTGCAGGTGCTAAACTTTCAGATACTGAACAGACAGTTTTAAGCACACGGTTTTTTAAACAGTACCCATTCTTTGCTCTGTAGAAGCAGACTAAAGTGTGATAGGCATTTCACTAGAAAAAGAAGGATCAAATTTATCAGCACTGTAATTTCCTAACTAACTGAAGTTATCACTAAGGTTTACTTAGTCATGCACTCTTTAAAAAGGGGCTGACAAAATCAGAATTGTGCATCAAGACAGAATTTCAATTTTTTTCTGAAATGGTATTTATTTGCAATTGGTCTGTTCAGATTGCTTAAAGGCAGCATTCAAACATCTGAACGTGATCTTAAGGTTAATTTAAAACTAGAGTTCTACCTCTACACAGAGATTTCACTGTACGTGGGGAAAAAAATCCCAGTACAACAACAGTAAAAACATACCGTGAAACTTTATATAGATCAGTTGAAGAATCATATTTTTAAATGTTAGTATTAATGATAATGAAGCTTCCAAGAAATTTTAAATAATCTCTAAAAACATACTTCTAAAGGAAAAATATTTTAATGCTTTTGCCATACTTGATAAAGATTTTAGTACTACAGGATATCATAATGTTAATGCTGTACATGAAAGTACACTGTAAAGCCTTATGGAGCATGACATTATATTGCAAGTATATACTTTTATCAGAAACATCTGGAACAACAAAAAACTTCTACAAATTAATAATAGTGTTTTGAATACATAAAAATGAGAAGGTACTATAGAGAAAATCTAGTTTCCAAGGGCTTTAGTGAACGACAAAAGTCTCTCACATTTTGGGGTGGAAGGGGACGTGTGCATTTTTCAATGTTGCACCACAGTAACTCTTCTTTTTTAAAGTTAAAAGAGAAGGAAATAGGTCTTTGCACTGTTAGCATAACAGTTTCGCTGAGACTGTAGGACTACAGACTCAGCAGATGTACTTCTCAAGCTACTCTAAGCAATCACCTTCCTTGTGCACCCATTGCTACCACCCTCTGCAGAAACTGGAAACAGGGAATTGTTACAGAACAGAAAAAAGGAATTACCTTACCAGATTGCCTCACCAATTTGATTCCTTATGCCCCACACAGGGGCTCCTATTACTACACAAGAGCATGAAGGCAAGAATAAATGGTTGGAGGGAAGAAGACCAGTTGTGCCTGCCTTTGGACAACTGTTGATCAAATATTGCCTCAAAGGCATGATTACCAGGAAACCTAAAGTTGTACATCCTACAGCAAGAGCTTATTCTCTGTATAGGGCTAGTACACTTACACTGAGCAATAAAAACATGGTCTCAATCTATTTCAAAAGCAACTGAAGTTATCAGGACTTATGCAACACATTCTAGTGGCTTTGGATTAGATCTTAAAGCATGAAATAACTGACTTTTTTGGTGCCCTGGTATACATATATCTAGATTTTCAGAAATCTAAGCTAAAAGTCAACACGAGGTGAATATACTATATTAATAATAAAAATATCTCACTTAAAGACATGTTAATATACAAACCTACACATAATCTTCAAAAACCTGCATGCAGATGCATGGATATTAAGACAATAAACTGCATTACCTTAGAACTTCAGCTATCTCAGTTGTTACTAGCACATTTCAAACATAATGCCCCGTTAACTTAAGGGTAAATGGTACCCGAAATTTGTAAAAACACACTCATATTTAGGATGAAATCCCATATCCCTTTCAGTCAGTAGGTTTTTTACCTAACAACTGAGGTCAGGATGCTCAGACCTTCAGAATTTATAGTCAAATCCTCTAAATACTTAGACACATGCAAAATTCCAGTAGTCTCATTTAAAAGGATACTACAGTATATGCTTAAGTGTTAATGGAACTGAGGACTCATTTATCAAGCTGCTGTTGAGAAAGAAAAGGAGGATGTGAGAAGAAATATGCCTACGCAGTGCATAACAGCCAAAAACTTTCATGCTAGGTTTAAGTAAAACTAAGGAACACTTTAAAATGCTTAAATATTAAGTTTCACAGCAATAGACAAACCCTTAACTAAGCTACATTAGCACATGCCACTATAGTAAGATTCTTTTAATACTTTTTTACATGCACCTCAAGGCTCCAATAGGCATTTTTGTGATAAGACCATGCTTTATTTACTGTACCTGAACATTTCTGTACCTGTCACGCTGCATGTTAATGAAAAAATAAGACAGGGAACATTAGATTATTTTATTTTCACATGTCCTTTCTTAAAGGTATAATTTATATTTATTTTTACATATGACATTACATGCAGTTTCACTTCAGCCTATCTTTAGATGACAACTTTGCCAGGTCAAATAAAAACGTTTCATTGTGCTGGAAGAAAAGGCTACTAAATACAATTAAAGAGCAACTTTTCTTTCACATGCACCCTCTCTGAAATCCCAACAACACGGGTGCTGGTGAAGAGGTCTGAGGGAAGCAGGTTTGGTTTTAGTAATACTCCTCATCTTGAATCAACTCAATAGAAAAGAGTTATGCACAACTGACAATGCCCTGGGAAGACAATTGCATATGCCATCTATAGTTTCCAGTGAGAATTTCCAGTTCCATCTCCCTCACAACCATGTGAAAGCATACAGTTAAACACAGCACGCACACTGGAAAACTCAGCTTAGGCTTTCTGTGAATTAAAGCCAAAATAGCTGAGAAAACAACCTGCAGTAAGGGTGCCACACCAACTGAGCTAGCTGAACTTTGCCTGTTCCCAGGTGCCACTGACATCACTAGAAGCCAGTCACACATAAGGAATAGCATTGCCTGGTCTCTTTACATTAAGTGCAAGGACTTAATTGAAATACTGCTTGCATTAATGAAATAAACTACATAAACACACAGAAAGTACTTACATCGTTTCTGGGAAACTGCCTGTAAGCAAGCTGTGACAATATCGCAGTTCTTCTGGACTTTATGCACAAGCCTGTCTTTCTGCTTCAGAAGACGAAGCAACTTTGCTGACTGAACAGAAATTCTGTAATTCAGTTCTCGCTTGATAGTTGTTAATTCATTGACATCTGCAAATAAGCAGAAAAAATAACTTCAGTACAGGTCAAAACACTCACAAAGAGCTTATTGTAGTTGGCATGCAAAGGGACTTGCCCCATGGTCATTTACATATACAAACTTTCTATTAATTACAAGTCCTATTGACTGGGATAATTCCCAATTATAAACATTTTCAGCATCTGAGCCAAAGTCTTTAATTTTCTTTTAAACTAAAGCACTTCAGCTTATTGCAGAGCATACGAATCTTAATAATTATACTGTTACAAACTGGAAGCATCATGACAGATGTAGCCATCTATAGATATAGATGTACCTATACATATAGGTATGCATATACCTATGCATATACCTATATGTATACCTACAGTAGTGCAACCGGGGGTAAATTTTAAATACAGTCAGTACCTTCCAGAAGCTGCCTGTGGAAAATGTGCATGGGGAATAAGCAAATGGTAACACACAAAGTAACATGTTCTAGAAGAGTCCTGCAAAGCTAGAAATGCAACTCCAAAAATGCTGTAAGTGGGAAACTCCTTCCACTAAGATGCAAACTAGGTGGCTTCAGGCATGGCCTCAACTATTTCCACTGGTCAGTCACAGTCTCACCAGATTCCCCTTAGTTCACCAAAATGCCTCAGCTTACTTGTAATGTTCCTGTTATCCCTGTGTGGTGAGCTTTTGGCCTAGGAGAAAAGGGAGCTGTTGGGGAGATGTCTTAAGTCCATTCATTTTTTTTTAAGTCCTCTGCTCTCCTCTCAGAGGCACACCCCACCAGTGAAAGCTTGGGTCCTGCTTATCACATGGTGACCTCTTCAGATCTTCCCTGCAATGTGTACTATGACTACCCAGTATTGTCTGGTGCTACTTGCCACCAGCACCTGAACAGCTGTCTGTTCCCTGTGGCTAAATTATCACATCCTATCACTTGCATTCCATCTCTGCTGTCCTGATGCTGCAAGAGAAATTAATTAAAAAAAATTTTAAAAAATCTTTACTTTGGTAACCTGATCCAATGAGAAAAATATTCATGCGCCCAGGAAAAGCTACTACTACTGGGATGGGAAACAGCTCAGTTCATAGAGCAAAAGTTTCTCAGTAATTTTGAAGAAAGGACAAATTAGGCTGAAATGACAATCAGTCAATCGCAGGATAGTGAAGAGCAAGATATGACTGCAAGTGAGGGAAGCCACTGGTAAAACAGTTCTGTGTTTTATAGACAGTACCCTGTTTCAGCACATGCTGCTCAGCTAAAACTCCCAATCACTTCTATCAAGCAATGCGATTTAAACCCACATGGATGGATTTTGAGAGAAGGAAAAAAAAAAAACAAGCCAACCCAAGTGGTGTTCCTACTGACTTGTGCAGTCACCACAAGAGTAGTGAGACAAATGGGACAAATGTTACTCTTTCCCACCTAACTATCCATGTGAAAACAAACAACTTTACAGCAAAATTACTGAGCTTAAATTCTACTAAATATATTCCCAATCACATTTCTTGAGTCTCACGTTGCCATGGGACACGCAGAAGAACTTGAGCTACATCCTGCATCATCAGATGGCATATCATCTCATTAGAAGCCAAACACAGAAGCAGAAAGCTGTTTGCACAAGTCTGAAAAACAGGCACTCTTATTCACTTTCTGCTCTTTTTCCTTGTCAAAACCAAGAATGATTTCGCATCAGGAGACAAGAGGCCTTTGTACAGTCCTCCTTATCAGGTCAACCTCGAGTTGAAAGTCTTGTTCTTTCACAAACATGCAGTGTTGTGGCTACTTCTCCTTCATTAGAATTCTTTGTTAGTTTCATTTAGATTTTGGTTTGCTGACTATTGCATTTACAATTTTTTTTATTACTTTTTTTTTCCCTTGGAAGACATGCTTACTTGCAAATAAGCTTTACTTTTGTCAGGTTTAGTTTAAGTCCACTAGAACTATAAGTACCTGAAAAAAACCCAGCTACCTCCTATGACACAGTAAGTGTAGCATCTCTTCTGGCTTAAGAAAAAAGGACTTAGAGGAAAAGAAGTCATTGATTTATTACTGTGAGTGAAAAAAAGCACAGATTTTAGAGAAGCACAAAAGCTTATGCAATCCGTCACAGAAGCTCTAGTAGCAGGTGACCCCATTTTTGCTCCTACAACACCTAAAACAAAGGAGGGAAGAGCACACGAGACTTTGGTCTGAAGGAGCCATCTGCATACTGTGCAGGCAAAGCTTCTGGGAGAGATGGCCATGCATACAGACTGTGATAACAAATGAAAGAGGATATATGTACACACACGTAGACGTTCACGTAGGTGTGCATATGCACGGAATCGCAACTTTTTAGAGGAGCTCCCTTGCAAGCAGAGGAAGAAAGCGAGGCAACGGTGGCAGCACCCTGCTCAGGCTGAGCCGAGGCAGCGGGCAGGCGCAGCCCCCCTGGCTTCAGGCCGGAGCGGCGGGCCAGGGCAGGGCAGGGCAGAACAGAGCAGGCTGTACCTTCCAGCCGCAGGTACTTGACCTGGCTCGGCCGCTGCTGCAGCTCCCGGAGGACGCGGGAGCGGGCACTGCCCGAAGGGGCGGCCGCCTCGGCAGCACTGTAGAGCTCAGTGAGGAGCCCGCTCACGAGCGAGGAGGTGCGACTGGACCGGCCGCTGCGAGGACCCTCCTCATCCTCATCCTCCTCTTCCTCCTCGGCCAGGCTGTCGGCGCTGCTGCCCGTCCTGCCGCCCAGGCCGGGCTCCCCTGCCTCCATCTTCCGCAGCCGCCCGGCAGCGCCGAGTTCCGGGCTCGGCCCG
>VWZY01013422.1:170167-202445 GCA_013399075.1 Chloroceryle aenea | reverse complement strand
GACCGGGAGAGGGTGGAGAGAGCACGGCATGAGGGGAGAGTCGCCCCGGCCACTGAGGAACGGCGGCCTGGGCCCGGGGTGACAAGCGGGGCAGCCAGGGCCTAGCACACAGCTGGGGACGGGGTCTCTCTCCACGGTCTCAGGCCGAGTGGCCCCGCTAAAGGGAGCTTCATGGTGGGCTTGCTCAGGTGAAAGAAGCCTTTCGGGGAAGGCACCAAGGCTCAAGTGGGTCGAAGCTGAGGCTTCTCCAGTGTAACCTCTGTAACTAGTCCCTGACAACTCCCCGTACTTCTGATCTCTTGGGCTGACTTGTGTGACCTCTATGGTCCCACGAGGCCCTAGGGAAAAGGCACTCTGACTGGCTTGCCTGGGCAGCACCTAAAAACTGTGGTGGAGGGCCTTCTTTCAGGTACTCGTATGACTGCTTCAACTCTCCTACTTTATCTAGCATCCTTACCTTTTTAGCTTATTTCCTTCTGGTACCTTTCTTCCAGACCCCCTTGAAGAAGACTAATGCTCTCATTGCGCAGATGGGAATAACCTTCCTAAATGCTGTAAGTGTTTACACTGACTCGCTGAACTTCAGAGGTGTGTGTGTGTTTGTTTAGTTTGTATCTTAGGTTACTCAAGGTCTTTCAAGTGGTAATAGTTTGAAGAAGTCTGTATGTATGTGTGTGGATTTTTTTAATTCAATTTCTAATTACTTTTAGGTCTCAATGTGAATATAGCTCAGAGTCATGCTCAGAATCTGAGAGGGAAAGTTTCACTTCCTGAAAGTGCTTGTGCTAACTTCCTTAGGCTGTACAGTAAAACTGAGTAGTCTGAATATTTTTTTTTTTTTACAAACTGACAAGTGTTGTGGCTGTGTTAAATGGCTACTTAAAACTAGCTTCTGCATGCTGAGAAACCTCTCTTTCCACATTTTACTGCATTGCCATGTTTAAAATAATGGAGTGAATCAACTGGCAATCGGTATTTTAATGGATACTTGCTACTGCATAAGAGCCATGTCTAATCAGTGGGAGGGGGCCAGGTTTGAACTGCATATGCTGCAGAAATGCGAAACTGGTTTCATGTGCAGCTTTTCACTAGTGAAAATAATTGTGATGTAATTCTGTGAAAGTTTGCTGTAATGTTTGGGAATGTTTTACTCAACCTGTTAGCTGATATTTCAAAATGATAGATTTTGAGGAAAAAATATTTTACGATGTCAGCCGTGTATTTCTTTATCCTGTCTTTCCAGTATGTTCCCAGTGCACTTTGCTGTCCCAGTCGAGCCAGCATTTTAACAGGAAAATATCCACATAATCATCACGTTGTCAATAACACTCTGGAAGGAAACTGTAGCAGCAAGCTATGGCAGAAGATTCAAGAACCACACACCTTCCCAGCACTGCTCAAAACTATGTGTGGATATCAAACGTTCTTTGCTGGAAAGTATTTGAATGAGGTATTTTGTACCTATATTTTTTTTACTGTGACACAGTTAATTTACATTTGTCTGCCTTCCTAAGGGATTCAGTGATTTGGTTTATATTTGTAATTGATGGTGGGTCCCTGAAGTGTTTTAAACTGTGTTACTTGGATGAATGATTGGTTCTT
This sequence comes from Chloroceryle aenea, assembly GCA_013399075.1. Lineage (NCBI taxonomy): Eukaryota > Metazoa > Chordata > Aves > Coraciiformes > Cerylidae > Chloroceryle > Chloroceryle aenea. Next base: position 200,843 of record VWZY01013422.1, on the reverse strand, counting down.
TTTGCTAATACAGTAGGATGGACAAGTAAATAGGGTGCGAAGTTCAAATCTTTGATGTAAATTAGTGAATATTGTAGAAAGCCTTGGGTTGGATGGGATCTCTAAAGGTTATCTAGTCCACCCCCAAATTAGGTTTGTGTAGGTGCCTAGACATTTTTTAAAGTTAATTTTGAAAGAATGATGGAATCCAAAGGTATATTCAGATATACTAATATTTAGAGATGATGGTTTTAATCATTGAAGGAAATAGAGGATTGATTGGCATGTGGTATTGAGAAACACCATCAAGCCAATGCCAGACCAGGCATGGTGTTAGAATAACATTAAAGAAAAACATTGGTTTTTTTCTCAATATTCCTGACTGATATATACCCTTGAATTGGAGGATGATTTTCTTTAGAAGTTAATATGGTATTTTAAATATTAAATGTTCATCAAGTCACATTCATTGGCAAAATAGATATTACCAGAGTTCTTTGCAGAGGTTACCCAACACTTCATTATTGAATCACTTGAATGTGTGTTCTTTTGTGCTTTTTTTTCTGGTTTTAACTAAGCTGTAGTTTATGGTAAGGTGTAAAATTCAGTACTGAATGCTCTTAAGATCAGGTGTTCCTCTTGTGGGATGGAATTGTGTTTAGAGCTAGGCAAGTTACAGTGTTTTTAACACTGTTCCTTGCATCTCTTGGTGGAAAATGTTGGTAGTATAATAGAATAATGGAACATGAATTTTCACAGCCAGGCACAAACTTGTTTCTGCTCATGTAACTGAGGCAGCTTGGGAAGGGAAACTTATCTGGCTTCCTCTGAGCATCCCTTGACTCAGCATAGTCTCCTGTCCCTGCAGCCAGGAGTAGATGGAGATGGAAAGGGCAGCCCTGAGAAAATCTGTTGTGTTGCTCTGAGACACNTCCCCCTCCCCCTTCTCCCCCCCCCCAACTAAAGGCTAGTTGTTGGTGGTTATTTGGCACCGAGGTGACAAGAAGCTAGCACTGCATAAAATTCCATACCCCCTTGTTGGGGAGGATGATGGAAGCTCTTAGTTTATGCGAAATTTTCTTTAGTATCTTGTGAACTGTAATCAGGGTCGATAACTGTTACCACATTTATTGCATGTTTTGTTCACCTCCCATTACTTGCTGAGGTACCTACCGTGTGTTCTCCAGGATCTCCGCATATTGTCATGTGCGGCACAGAACGGGGAATAAAACATATCGGTGAATGTCAAGCTTTTAATTACTGTCTTTCTAGTTATTTAACTCTCATTTCTTTACTAGACTATACATGTGGATTTTTAAATACTACTTTTTTTACCATTCCAAAATTCAGTTTGGCTTAATGGGTTTTCTGGCTATTGTTGAATAGAGCACATGAATATGAAACATCATTTCTAACTTTTATTCAACATAATTGAAACTGAGTCATGGTCCGTCTCTTTTTCAGTATGGAGCAGAAGATGCAGGGGGAGTAGGTCATGTCCCTCCTGGATGGAGTTTTTGGTATGCTTTGGTATGTGACAATTTTTGTTTTTTTAAAATACTTAATTTCAGTTGCATTGTAATCCAACTCACATTCTGACTCTGGTTAGAAGCAGGCAAAGAGAATCTAACAACTTAATGCAAATTTTCTTCCCTTTTTCCCCTCTGTTGCCTCTCAGACCCCTGGCTTTCACAAAGGCTACTTCTACTAAGGTGCCTGGGGAAGACCCCAACTAGGAAAGCCAAAGCAGCATGAGACGGCACTAACATGTTTTGCTGGAAACTGGTTCTGAGAAGTCTTGCGGTGTCCTTAGGACAAATGCTTGTTGGCAGGTCATTTTGATTGTGTATTGATTTCTTGAAATTACTTTGTTTAAATACACATGTGACTTTTCTTTTTCACAGGAGAAAAATTCAAAGTACTACAACTATACTCTTTCAGTAAATGGCAAAGCACGAAGGCATGGTGAGAATTACAGCGTAGATTATCTGACAGATGTCCTGGTAAGAAATTTTGCAACACCTGTGTTACAGAAGCTGCTTATGACCAGCTAATGCCTCGTGCTGGGGGCTTGGGAAAGGGTGGGGATGATAATTTGTTAGTCTGCATTAGTTCATAAATACATGATTGTGCTGTCGTGATGGTGGGTGGGCATTAATCAGCAGAGCATTAATCAGCAGAGCAAGATTCTGGACATATTTAGAAAAGATGAGTTTGCATGTATAAGCTGTAGAGAGGAAAAGGATTCCGACTGCCCATTTGCTAGCCCATGGCCTAACTGAGAGGTTAGTACTAGCTGTTGTGGTGTGTGAGGAACATGAGGCATATAGGCAGTGACTTCATAGAAAAACGATCTTCATAGAAAGATACATTTCATTACAATACACAACTTCTCTAATAAATTAACTGGGCCAAGATTTCAGTGGAAGTTAAGAATGTAAAAATAACTGTACATCATGTTTTCTTTGTTGGACATTATGAAGTGTTAGTATTTTGTCATCTCTTACTGCATCAAACTGATAACTTGGAAATATCAATGGCTTATAAATCCTCTGTAGTGTGAGAGGGCCATACCTGGACTATGCATCATGCGTAGCTGACTAGTGGAGTTTTTAGCCTCTTTATCCTCTTGAGGTAAAAAGCGGTAACAGAGATCAAATACTCTAAAGGCAAGTTGGGAGAGTTACTTTATTCTCTTGAAGCCCTGTTTAGTGTGTAGTGTTAGCTCGGAGGTTGTGGGGGTGGGGGGGAGCAGTGTTCCCCTAAGCTGCCCAAGCTGGTGTCTTAGTTTGACATGCTGTTATGTGCTGTGTGCATCCATAGTGCTGGGAGCTCACATGCAGCACTTATGGAAAATTCTTCTCTGAGTAGTGTCCTCATGCAGTCAGTTTGTAGTCTTCCACTGAGACCCTAATGAGTTTCATTCCAGTGCATTCTTTAACATAGACAGCTGCTTACTAGGAACAGAACTGATTGATGTTTCTTAGGGTACTGAACAGCTGTCTGATTAAATTTAGATTTACACAGTCTAAAGCTAGATTGGAATTGATAAGCCAGAAGTGGGACTATCCTATTACTGGTGTTATACTGGTCTTTTTTGATCCTTCAGCAGCTTGTAAGCATTTTGACCAATGGGTCATTGCTGCAGAAGCCTTTTACTTGTGGTGTTACCTATTGATACAGCAGTGTATTATGATTTTCAGTGTGTTGCATTCTGCCTGTAGTTACCAAATATGTATTAAGCATTTCAGAGCTAGTGTTTGGGTTTCCTTCACTCCATGGGCACAGGAGTAAATTGCTTATACAAAGTTCCTGTGTTGCTTGATGTGATGCACAAGCTTTCTTGTCCTGCCTAGGGACATCTGAGTACATATGTCTGGTATTAAGAATCTGAACACCTGGAGCTGTTTACTGCAGTCCTGATATGCTGCAGTTTAAGCTCCTAACAAAATCCAAGTTAACTGCCTCTGAGTATACCTACCTTGTACTGGTTTCTGTACTAGGCTTGCAAACTTCACACAGTTCTTACCGTCCCTTAACTCTGTCATAACTGAAGTCTACCTTTACTTGGATCTACAAATCAGGAAGAGGAGGGAATTCCTCGTGTATTGTTTCTTCTAGAGAAAGAAACGATATCTGAAATGGGGTATACTAATCAGACAGCTAAGGAACATGCTGCTAGATTTGAATATTGAAGAACTCATCCACAAGTAATACCTTTGAAGCTATAATTTCAAAGACTGAACAAGGGAAGGTGAAAATGGAACTCACAATCTTTTCTAACTTGCGACTTGAAATTGTGTACAGACTGAAAAGAGAGTGAAAGTACAGGAAAGTGATGTGAGTGGCTGGAGTGTGGCAGTGTCTTTCAGAAGAGTTTCTGGGTTTACCAGCAGAAATGTGGCACCCCTTATAAAGGAGGAGTTTGCTAGAGAATGAGCATACACCTCTAAGAGTCTCTGAAAGATTCAGACTGTGTTAAAGAAAGCTTCAGTTTCACTTGATGAAAACTGAGTTTGGGTGGATTTTGTTGATAGTTGGAATAGGCATAAACTTTTGATGAACTTTCCAGGGCTAAATAATGCAAAGGTCTGAAGTAGAAACCTGTTCAGAGATGTGGGACAAATTATTTGTTTAACATGAACACTGCGGATTTTTTTTATCATGATACTTGTAGATGAGCAAGCAATGAGTTTCTGAAATAGAGCTCAGTAGTCCTGGGAACATTTAAACTAAAGTTATGAATGTCCAGTTTGGATTTTTCAAATACTTGCTGTTTTCCTTTGGAGGTATGACTCTCTTCTCCAACAAAATTGTTTACAGGCCAACATGTCACTGGACTTCTTGGAGTATAAATCTAATTTTGAACCTTTCTTTATGATGATCTCAACCCCAGCACCACACTCACCTTGGACAGCTGCTCCACAGTACATGAACCTCTTTCAGAATGTTAGCGCACCAAGAAACAGCAATTTTAATATTCATGGAAAGGTAAGCTAGCCAGCAACAATCGGCATGGGTTATACTACTGGTTTGTGAGAGCAGTAGGCAATGACCCTGACTTGCAGGTTAAGTTTAAACAGTGAGAGTAACACACTAATACTGTGACTGCTGGTTGTTTAGTTATGCTATTGAGCCTTTCAGGGGAAGATACGTTAATGGAGATGCTTGCATACCAATATCTTGTAAATAAAAAAGTGGCAAAAATAAAACAATACAATGAAATTGTGATTGATAAATGGAAAAAAAGGTTAATTCCTTGTTCAATTTCCAGACTGTTCTGAAGCTCTTAAAATACTCTTTTGTGACTCTCAGTATGTTCAGGAGAACACACAGGTAGTGTGCCACAAAAAGGTTCAGGTGAAGAATGACTAGAACCCTTTCTTTCCATACACATCTGCTTGGGTGGGTGGATGATCCATGACTTGAGCTCGTGGCAAAGCTGCCCCTAGGTGACAAGCATATCAGACTAACCAGAGGACTTGCTAAAATCATGAACCACAGGACACAGGGTCACTAAGGGCTTTGAGAACTTGCCTTTCATTTGTTGAAATAACCGGTAATCAGAATTGTGGGGCCCAGTGTTACAAACCCTCAGGCATCCTTGTGACAGGGCAGTACCTTCCACTGCCAGTAACCTCGGCCAAATATGGTCTAGCTTAGACTAATCTGCTGCAATTTAGTCTGCCAAAAAGTGAAAGTCAAAGTCACAAACAGTTATTCTGGTGAGATATTTGACTTACAGGATTTTTGTATTTTTGATTCAGTTAGTTTAAAATAAAGAACTCATTTGGTCCTGATCTTAAGATTAAGAGAACATTGCCTAAATGCCTACCTGGAGCCCAGTGATATCTCTTCTAAGGTCACTGTGACTCATGTAGTACAGGGTGAAACTTGTTTTTAGCAGAAGATTATAGCTTGCAAAATAACCATGTGTTTATCAGTGTGGTACAAAAATGTGAGTGAAAGGGAAGAAAAGGGCCTCAGGCAGTAAGAAATACTTTAGCCCAACCTGTTAAGTTTTGAATTAGGGAGTGGGAATCAGACTGGGAATTCTCCGTTATAGGATTCCTAACTTTGTCTTAAGACTCCATTGCTGTAGTAACTGAATGCTTTTGAAATAGTAAGAAATAACTTGACCAGTAAACTCATCAGCTAGCCAAAGAATACAGTGTGACAGATCCCTTATGTGCAGCAAAAGCTCTGCATATGCCTGTGTTACACCAAGCAAAATGACAGACTTACTTCATGTTTGCTAGCTAATATTTGTGGATACAGCAGTTTTGCAAGGTTTCACAATAGGAACAGACTAGCATTACCCTTCTTCCTAGACACAATAGCTACGATCATTAACAGTGTGTCTTTCTGTAATTGGCAGTGTCACAGTCTTGTAGCCTGACTCCTTTGAGCTACACTGTTCTCTGGAGTAGACACAATTCATTCAATAGCAGTAAAGATGTACACAGGCTCAGCCCCTCAAGTCCTTGATGTTGTAATGCTTGCTAGACAGTCTTTCATTGTGTGGTCTTTGATTCCTAAATTAATGTTGTCTATCTTCCTTATGCACTATGTGGTCAAGGGATACTGAAATGAGCCATCTAGGCCAAATCTCTACATGAAAAATAGGACTTAAGCTGTTGTCAGACTCTGGCCAGCAATGCACTTGTAACTTTGCTTAGGCCCCTCAGCTATGAACTATATCAAGTGATGGGCAGCTGTCTGGTTCCCCAAGCAGGACTATTGATAGCCCAGATGAGTGCTTTATCTAAGCTGTTCAGAGAGAAGCGGATTAAAATAGGTATTTCTCTTGCATGCTTGTTTTTTTTTCCCTGCAAAATTGTCTCACAGCTGTGTTCAGACTGTGCTGACAAGATGTGGTATGCTGTCTCAAGATCTCCTATGATTTCTATGAGAATGGAACACAGGGAGGAAGCAGAATTGGACAGCTTTGTACATAACTAGTGGAGGAGACTCTACAGGCACTAACAAGGGAGCAGACTTCACTCTAGTCAGTGTGAAGCTTATTGAAATGCACAAAGGTGTTTAGGTGCTGTGTGAAGTTCTTGAAATCTCAGAGAAAGGCAGGAATAACAAAATACTCCAGTAAAGAGGAGGATTCTATTGCACTATGTGAGTTACATGCCTGAGTTACCTGGCATGGTTGCGCCTTATGGAGGGCCTCTCGTAAACCCACCTCTTTTGAAAGGTGGCTAGTGCACAGGTGACATTGCCAGCTCCTTTGTTCTCTGAAGAACTCCTGCTGAGATGGGGATGGGGTTTGTGATGTCTTTCCTTTTTCCTTTCTCAACCAATGCATAACTCCTGGATATTTGGTCTTGGTTATGCTGTGCTTTCTTGCTGAGGCAGACTTAGCATCTCTTCAGAGAATTGTTTTATGACTACTATAAAAGAGAGATCTGAATACAACTGAATTAAAATAAACTGCATGTGGTATTAAGTCTCTGTGTCAAAAATCTTTCCTTTAGTCGGCAAGAACAGAAAACAGGGGAACTGAATAATTGCAGGAGATCTGAGTCACTTCATTGTGAGTCCCTAAAGCCTGAGTCTGTTCAGAGTCATTTGCTTGTGGCAGGAGGGAAATTGTGTAACGAGAGGCTCTATGGACAGGAGTGACCAACTAAATACAGGCTCACGCTGAGTGTGATGAGTGGATCATCTCTGACTTACCCAAAGCTGTGTTGACATGACTTTATTCTTCTCCCTGCTAATACTAACCCTTCAGGTTCTTCATAACAGTCCTTCCTGTGTGTGTACAGCAACTGACCCAGTTCAGACTGGTGCTTCAGGATATGGGAGTATCACTTTTTTTCACATGAGTTAGATCGTCTTCATTGCTCCAGGGGCATGGGTGAAAGGAGAAGGGGAGGGCTGTTTCTGGAAGTTGGCGATGCAGCTAGAAGAATCAATAATGCTTTACCTAGAGAAAAGCTCTTGTCCTGGAGTCAAAAAATCCAAATAAAATGGTAATATTTGTGTTCCCCTCAGCAGTCTCCAGCCCTGAGTTCATAGGCTACCATGAATCTGAAAGTGGCATCATTGCAGATTTTTGTCCTCTCCTGCCCTTAAATTAGGTAGTCCTAAATGCTTTTGATGCAGGAGTTTCTCTCCACCTCTCTACCTATGTTAGAATGCTCACCTCACAATCTTAGTCCCAGAAGAACCTCACTTTGGCAACCAAGTCCAATCTTACAGTGCTACTGTAATTCCTTCAGGTTTTTTTCATCAGACCTGTCTCAGGCTATCAAACTTGTATCTCCTTTCACAAATTTCTGCTTTGAAAAGTTCTGCAAAAAACCCAGATCATCTCACCAAGGGCTGAGCATAATGGAGCTGTAATACATTCCACTATTACAACTTCTATTTCACATGAACCAAGGGAAAATCAGAGTCAGTGTAGTTTGATAGCATTTTCTGGCTGTTTCACAGGAATCAAGTGGAAGTGGATGTTTTACTCCAAACAACTTTCTGTTGTAACTTGTGTAAGAAAAGTTTAAAAGCTAGTACTTCTCTCCTATGCTAATCTTTTTGTCTTTTTTTTTTTCCCTTTAGAACAAGCACTGGTTAATTCGACAAGCAAAGACTCCAATGACTAACTCTTCAATACAGTTTCTTGATAATGCTTATAGAAAGAGGTAGGAATTTTTTTGTTGCTTGAGATTTCTACTCAGAACTTCCCATGTTTTTTGGTTTGTGTGTTTTGTTTTGTTTTGTTTTTTAAAAAAGGGTTGGTTTGGGTGTTTTTTTAAAGAGTTGTAGTGGGTCTGTCAATGGATGTCAAATTACCAAATCTCTGGCATCTGTCTCTGTAGACTGGACTTAGTGTTTACTTTTTGAAAAAAAACTTGTCACTGACTTCAGTACTCTGCTCCCAAATGCTGCCATCATTTATCATATAAAAGATTGATCATGCTCAATGTCTCTACAGCTTGTCTTTCAGTTCACAACAGGTTTTAATAAAAAATGGCCTTACCTTCTACTTCACTTGAATTCCACATTCTTACAGGAGGTACATGAAATGTGATTGACTTATTTGCTGGCTAATCTGATTTATTAACCTCAGCTCTCAGTCTGTGTTCCTTTTACAATGGAATACCTGACTGGTGAAGGCGTGTGCTTGATTCCTTTTAGTAAAAGGGGATGTGGAGAGTAATGTGAAGGTACTTTTTTCCCCTTTTTAATAGAAAGGAAGCATATTTGTTTACACCGTAAGTGTATTTTCTTTAAAAGCTCTGAAACAAACATTAGCTTCATGTTAAACTTTAACCTCCATTTTAAGCAGTTATGAGGCATTAGCTTGTTGCTTTGGAGATGGAAAACCAGGGTCTTTCAGGCTCTTACCTTATAAAACATGAAGGTAAAATTATGTGTCAATCTTAAATTAAGACCGGAGACAACAGGATCCAAGAATTGAATAACTCATTAATTCAGCGTAATAATATTAATCTGTAGAGGCTCATTACTGACTTGCGAGATGCAATCACTTGTCTAAACCTCAAACCCCATGACAAAGGAAAGAATAACTTGTAACTGCTTAAGGCTTTAGATGCACTGACATAATGTACCCTGGTACTACATGAGTAATACAAAACAGCTGATGTAGTTTTCGAGGAGCAGGGATCCCATATAGACAATTAAATTCGCGTTAGTCTTGTATTTTACTCTTAAGAACTACATATAAAGAACTAATAGCAAGTGACCTCGCAGGTGATAACTCTGACTCTTTGCCATTGTGTTGCTTCAGAGTTTGTCTTGTCTGTCAGCAGATAAGTAATCAGGGTTTTGACGTCTTTCTCAGGCACTACAGAATAAAATCAACAAGAACTGAAGACAGTCTGTTTCTATCTTAAATCGCAACCTCAAAGTACACTGTGATAATCTGTGAAGCTTTCGGAATTTGCAAGCAGAATAATCCATTTACAGTGCATACGCTGTTGACTTGAAGCTGAATACAAATTACTTTGAATTTTTCATGCTCCTATATGATTTGCTTTGTTTCCATATAGGTGGCAAACCCTGCTGTCAGTAGATGACTTGATAGAGAAACTAGTAAAGAAACTGGAACTGAATGGAGAATTAGACAACACATACATCTTTTACACATCAGACAATGGCTTCCACACTGGTAAAATTTTCACTGCTTACTGAGTATTTGCAGAAGATTCCAGATTTGCATAACATTTCAACCTCATAACCACTTCAGAAAATGAGAACAGAAGATTCGGAAAACAGTAGACATGAGAAGTACTGATTTCAGTTACAGAACAGACTGGAGTTGCAGTGTGGGATGTTTGGGGATTTTTATCATTTGTTTGGGCTTTGTTTAGTTGCAGTTTTTAGCATTAATCTTTACCACTGTATCCTGGTACATATGAAAATAGGACAGAAATGGAGGAAGGGTCTCTGAAAAGTTCCTTTAAAGAGTTAACCAGTAAGACTATCAAAGATCTGCCTGTAAAATATGGTACAGCCAAAAATGCAGTATCTAAGCTGTTTGACTTTGTAAGATACAGCTTATACTTTGCAGTTTTCTATTGCTATCCTCCACTTTGTTAGTGTAGTTCAGGTTAAAAAATTGGCTGCTGAAAATTATGTAACACAAGAAAATTATGTAAAACAAAGAAAGTTAAAAATATGTAAAACAAGAAGCGATTTAACTTTTTCCATTTTCTGTTTTATAGGCCAGTTTTCTTTGCCAATAGACAAACGGCAGCTGTATGAATTTGATATCAAAGTTCCGTTGCTAGTTCGAGGACCAGGGATAAAACCAAATCAGACAAATAAGGTAAGAGAAGGGAAATCAAGAGTACAGATGTACTTTTAATATTGTTTCATAGTTATCAACTTCAGGGAATAATTTATCCTTGTATGTATGTATCAATGAAATATATGAAGTGGTAAGATATATGAAATATATGGAATGGTAGAAAGTGCGAAGACCTTATTCTAAAAAGCTGTGTGCTCTTGCTTGAATAAATAAATTTAAGTAATTTCAGGCTACAAAAGTAAATGAAGCATGAAGCTCACTTTTGGCTTTTGAATGTTATAGGGTCATTTAGCCTATAAAGAGGAAATTAAGTAATATTTTAGGTGTACCTAAAATTACAAATACTTAAAATACTGAAGTCTCATTATTACATCTGTCAGGTTCTGGTCTTCTGAAGTATGTTTTCTTCACCTTGCAGATGCTTGTTGCAAATATTGATTTGGGTCCCACTATTCTGGATATCGCAGGATATGACTTAAATAAGACCCAGATGGATGGGATGTCACTATTGCCGCTGTTGGTAAGTAGATGGATTTGGATTGTAACAGTAATTCTTCCAGAGGTTGTTCTTCGAAGTGAATACTATTTCCTTCAATGGACTAGGTCAACTCAGAACCCAGATTCTTCATTTGATGTCATTTTCACATGGGATATTCACAGTTTAGTGAAAAAAGATTTCTTGTTTAAATGGAGGGGTGTTTTCTTAAGCCCTGCAACTTTGTGGTTGTTTTGTAAAAAGCTGTCATCTTTTGGCTAATCCTGCTGTTTGTAATTCCTGCTTTGAAGGCTGTATATCATTTCTATCTTGTGTCCCTTTTCCTTAGGATTTCTCAGCACAGACTGAGGAGAAAAGCAGACTGTTCTTACTTAAAACTTCAGTTTGCCTCAGTGAAAATTGAGGAACTAGTGAAATTGTAGAACTCATGTTTTCCACCTAAACTCGGTAACAATGCATGTGGTTTCATAAAACAGACTTGACCTTTCCAATAAGTGAGCAGAAGCCTATTTAAATAAAGCTGCTTGCAGTTGATCCTTTTAGTTTTAATTAAATTTAGTCTATAAATTGAAGGCAGCTTACTTGGAAATGTAGGAGATCATCCAGATTTAAAACAGTGCTTTGCTTTTAAAACCTGGTATCCAAACCTTAAGCTGTTCTTTAGACAGAAAGAGGTAAAAGGCATCTAGCTGAAACTCTGATGGAATCAAAAGTGTGAAACTCATTGTTTTGCTGTTTATGCCTGTGATGGTGTTTTATGTTAGCTTCAAACTTCCCTTTCCCTTTGCCTTTTAAAATGAAGCTACAAATAGAGCAGCTTAAAAGTTAGTTGCTTCTTAAAGCTGTTTATCTTTTCTTATGCCAAGGGTATCTTTTTTCCATCTGTTGCAGTAGTCTGATTTAACTAAAGAGAAACAGCCTTGTTACAGGGACCTTGTCTGTAACATAGTAGCATCTGGCCACATGGCTCCTATTTGGTATTAGTGTGTTATTCTTTATACATTGAAGATCATACTTTAAACTCTAACAAGAAGGTGTACTGGTTTTTGGAGCTGGATCCTTATCTTCCAGTTACACAGAGATTCTAAGCTAATAACTAAATATTAAGACTGACTCAAGCTAGGGACCAGAATTCAAACAGCCTTGTAAGCAATGGGCAGTATTAAGTGCTATACCAGGCATGGAGAATTTCTTCTCTTTCACAGTGCAGTGGATACTAAGTCATGTTAACCTCCTGTCCTAGAGAGGAGACAAAAATGTGACGTGGAGATCGGACTTCTTGGTGGAGTACCAAGGAGAAGGGTACAACGGCAGTGATCCTACCTGTCCTGGCCTAGGACCTGGAGTCACAGTAAGCAAGACAAGATCTGCTAATATTAGAAAATAGCTGCTGAGTTAAACCTGCTTGATTTACGGACTAACCTGGTTCTATAAGTAAGCTCCCAGTGTATGGGTAGGTAGGATTGTGCTCTGTCGGTCCTGTGCAGCATCTAAGGATCAGAGGGAGTTCTGTACAGTGATATGAACACAGCACAATCACCCTTTCAGTGGGAATCTATAGGGCCTGAGGGCTGGAAAAGTACACAGGAAGGTGTGGGCTTGGTAAAGTGAGTGGCAGTGACATTGTGTTCTTTCTAAACTTCCAGTGACCTCGTTGCACAGTTCTTACCTGTGACTTAATTCGCTAGCTATTCCCTGAATCAAAACAGATTTGCCTTAAGTAAAGCATCTCACCAGTGTTGTCTTTTAGTGGGTGTTGTGCTGTTCTCTTTGGTGTATATATGTTAGTTTCCCAGACAAAATGCACTTAATCGTGGTGAATTGAATAACAACACTCTCCCAAATTTAGAAGAGCTGAGTTTTTGTTTAAAATCCCCAGCGGAGACTTGCTTGTGTAAGACTAAGATCCTGGTGTTTCATCAGTTAGCTGCAGTTGGCTCGAGCCAATACAGACTCTAGGAAAAGGGCTGCTAGTTCATCTTTTTCTCTGCTCTGAAGTTTTTTTGTTCACTGCTCCCTTCATAGCACTGCTTCCCAGACTGTGTGTGTGAAGATTCCTACAACAACACATACGCTTGTGTAAGGACACTGTCAACTTCCTGGGATCTGCAGTACTGTGAGTTTGATGACCGGGAGGTAAGGCTCTGACTAGCAGATGTGAACTGTTCGTAACTGCACAAGCGACTGTCTGCACTCTTATCTGCTCACAAGGTTTCCATAAAGTACTCTGAGAAGCAGATTAGCATTGCCTGCAGGATAAACTGGTGAGAATGTTTGACCAAAACTCTGGGAAGAAAAAAAAAAAAATGAGGGGGGATGAGCATGGAGTGAGGAAGGGACAATAGTCGAAATTATGATTATCCCCTTCTGGTATCACCTGACAGCCTCATGGGGAGCTGTGCTGGGACTGGGTTTCAGTTCTCTGTCCTACCCTAATTCCATGTGGCATAATCTTCTGTCCAACAGATATTTTCTGTTACACTGTACCTCTGCTGTTCTTAAGTTCAGCTGCAGCTCTTTTCCTTTGGAAGAGCTGACATCTCTGACTAATCACTTATTTTCTATCACTCATGTGTTTGTCTGGCAAAACAAGTGCAACTATGAGAAAGGTCTCTAGCCTTATCGTAAGTTGTTAGGGAGGAAGGGACATAATGTGTCCACTGTCAGAAGCCAGTCAGATCTCACTTAGTGGAACATGTGCTGTATGCACAAAACCTGGTGTCTCTTAATGCTGATCTTGGGCCCTTTTGCACACAGTTGCTCGAGAGTGCATGTTGGGTTTGAGGCAGCCAGGTCACAAAAATCTGATAACCTGCCCTCTCAGCAAATGTGAAATAAATGCATAAACAGCAGGCAACCCAGATATCTTGCCACCACATAAACCTGTTTCTGATAATGTACAATGAACAGCTTAAACTAAGGGAGTAAATCCCACAAGGTGCAGTAAGATAGCAAGACAGATTGTATGGGAAACCAAGATACTGCTTAGCAGACCCTACCCTTCACTTTTCCACTTTCTGGCTATTTATGATGAGGTAAAATCAGCGCAGCTTTCCTTATAGAAGTGAACTCCAGAGTTGATCGGATAGTACATTTTATGCAACTTTTCTATTCTTTTCCCAGTAAGAGGGTATAACTGTGGCATTTTTGGGTCCCTCATCTTAAATTAAGACCAACAGTATGAGGAAGATGCATCAATGTGGCTTTTAAAACCTTGCAGTGAACCTTACGAGGAAGTTTGCAACCTAAGTCTGTCCAGATGCATCTTTATCTAAGTTAGACATAACCCAGGCAGTTTTAATCAACATCATCTGCAATCAGGCCTCCTGCTCTAGTACAAACAGAACCTCAGCTGAATTCTTGAGATATGTTTGACTAGTATTTGTCCCACAGAATAGTTTAGAGATTAGATGTACCAAAAACCAAATCTGCCCTAAAATCCTTCAGACAAACCTTCTCAAAGCATACAAAAAACCTCCACCTTCTCAAAGCAAGCGCACACAAATCTTTCTTGTATTAGGGTTATAGCACACTTGTATTCAGCATATGTTGTACATGTAGTCAAGACACCTGTCTGAGTTTGACAGGTGGAAGCACCTGATAAGCATGTAATGGCGCTGTGTTGGTTATGAGATTGTGTATTTTGAGATCCATTAATGAAAAGACAGCCAGCTTAGCCATGGCCTCTTGCTGTGGTCTTAGTCATAAGATGGGTTAAATTTGTGTTAAAAGAAAATCTGCTATGTAGTAGGTGAGTACTTTAAGTGGAAGTAAAAACTTTTCCAACAATACTGTGCTATCACAAAACTTTACCTTTACCTACACACTGTCCTGTCTTTCACCACGTAGCAGCAGTGTGCCTAAATATAGCTAAATGTGAGGATACTGTAGTGTAGTTGAAAATAACATTTGAGACTATATGCTGCTCTAAAGTGTTCTTCACAAATAATACAATTAAATGTTATTAGCATTTTGGACTTAATACAGTGCAGGAACTTTCTTCTACAGGTGTTTGTGGAGGTGTATAACTTGACTGCAGATCCACACCAGATCAATAACATTGCTAAAACAATTGATCAAGAAATTCTAGAAAAGATGAACTATCGATTAATGATGCTGCAGTCCTGTTCAGGAGCAACTTGCCGTACACCAGGTGTCTTCGATCCCGGGTAAACACATTCAACTCATTATTCTATTTTTAAATGTATTTACATGCTTTTAAAATTAAGCTTTCAGAAAATATATTTATGGTATTATTATTGACATATGTACTGTTTAATAAAAATGCTTACCTTCTTTTTTTTTTAATGTTTAATTTGTATTTTAATTTAACCTAACAAATATAACTTGATGGTATTAATACTACTACTACTATCTTGTCAGCCACTTTTGTCTTAGTATAGCTGAAGCTTACAACTCTTGCCAGGTAGTCAGAGAAAAGTGACCTCAAGTTTGCCTGCAAACAGGGAAAAGCTCTGCAGGTTTCTGCAGGCAGGCATTTCCCAAATACTTGCTTCAATTGCTCCTGGAGATGCTGTTAGCAAAGAATGTTTCCTGCAGGACCTAAGCTGTATGTATTAGTCAGCTGTTGTAAGTAAATAGCACTTCTTACCTAAAAATTCGGTCAGTAATCACTTGGACCTAAGCTTTTTTTAAAGCACTACTTACAGTTGTGCTACATAAGTTTGTAATTTGAGTCAGTAAAGCTTTCTGTTAGAATGCATCTCCTGAACACTTAATGTTATATGTACCAATATGCTGCTGGTATGTTGTAGCTGGTATTTATTTATTTGGAGACCATCAGCTCCTTAGTGGTGTATCATTGTAATTAATCTATTGTAGTAAGTAGAGAGATTGTCCCTACTGCGTACTGCTAAGGTAGCCATTCATGTAGTCTTGTACCAATAAAAAATAGCTATTTCTAGAAGTGTTAGTCACTGTGGACTAACTGTTGCTCTGTAACTCACACGGACTCTGCTCCTTTCTCTAGGTACAGATTTGACCCACGGCTCATGTTCAGCAATCACGGTGTTCGAGCTCGGAGGTTTTCTGCACAGTCCTTATAAGGCACTTATTGCCTCTTGCAATCAGCTTCCACTGACCATTTTCTCCAGTAACTGCAGCAGGTCTGTAACTCTTGCTGATGGCAGCTGGAAGACTTTTAACGGGCTATTCAAACCCTGTTTGGAAGAAACCCCCTTGTCTTTAGCTGGTTGCCTTGTGCAATATGTATATTTTACAGCTGAACTGATAACTATAAATCATTAGACACAGCTAATCTGTCTTGCTCAGATAGTTGATTACCACTTTTGTCTTTCAAGTACCTTTTCATATCACAGGCACAGAGGTGAACCTATGCCTATGAATCTGAACAGTTTATTTTGTTCTAAAAAAATCAATAAATGCATATTTGAGTTGGGTTAGATAGGCAGGTGCTATTGCACAGTAATGCTCACCCATATTCAGTGTCATAGGCT
This sequence comes from Chloroceryle aenea, assembly GCA_013399075.1. Taxonomy (NCBI): domain Eukaryota; kingdom Metazoa; phylum Chordata; class Aves; order Coraciiformes; family Cerylidae; genus Chloroceryle; species Chloroceryle aenea. The sequence goes on along the minus strand of VWZY01013422.1, from coordinate 184,606 downwards.
TTCTTAAAAGCTATGTTCAATTAAGGTTTCCTGTATCAAGCTCAAAGCTGTTAATGACAATAGCAAACTAGCCCAAACAGTGTAGGAAGGCATTAGTCGAAACTGTAGGATCTGACTAGCAAGTGTCCTGTGCAGAATTAAAATCTGTATGCTAAATACTCTCTTTCAATGAGACCACTTCAAATGAGACCAATGAATTTTGTAGGACAGCTTTGGTAGCTTGCAAACAAGAATGTAACTTCAACCTCCTTCTGGTGTGGAATGCTGGAATGGGTTACTATGTACTACTGAAAAAACCTCTTGGGGTTTAATATATAGGCTTCGTAGTGAGTTAAACAAGAGTGAGACTAACAAGTATTCAAATAAGTGTGCCTGTCTTTTGAGCTAAATCTTAAGTCTATTTTAATACATGAAAAGAAGTAATATTAAAAAAAAAACAAAATCAGCCAGGGTACCACAGTAGAGTTGATCTGTTTCTAACTTCCAAATGTCTTGAATTGTCTAACATGTTATGTTGATTAGATTCTTGAAAGTAAATTAATTTGAAAGCAAACTAGATTAAAAGAAAAAAAATCATTGCTAACTAGAAGTTAGGCTAAGAGACTACTTTAGGCAGTTAAAGTGCTTCACAGAGTGTTGCGTTTTGGTTGAGACATAACTACTCAGAACCTGCAGTAAGTGGCCTTCACACCAAAGGACTGCATGTCAGACACGACTGCAGTGTTATCACTTGGCTCCCCTTTGGAAGGGTGATGTTGTCTTTTTGACCTTCTGATTAGGCTTACCTGAAATGCAGCCGTCACTTGCACCCAAACTTGAGTATCTTTCCAAATCTTGAGAAGTATCCAAACTTCCATTAGTATGCGACTTCTGTATAGATTCATTGGCAAAACATGTTTCAGAAACACTGAAGTGTATCTTCTGCAAGACAAGTTTGTGTTGCTTGTGTTATCAACTGTGTTATCGAGCAAGATAATTGTTCCCTTGTCAAACTGTGGCACAACTATTTAGTTTTCAGTTATTTCAGCTCTTTTACCCACATAGAGAGCATACAAAACCTTATGCTAAGTGATTGTTTAGTAGGCAATAAAGTGCATCCCTTTCAAAACTGTGAAGGTACGTACCCCGGTGTGCAGATCCAAAAACTGGACACAAGCAATGCTATAATAAGTTGACCTCTCTTGGCTTTCAGTTCTGAAGCTCAGAAGTTGTCCTTCATGTTGCTTGGAGTTGCTGATTTCTGTGGTGGTCTCCAGGTTAGACTTGATAGTGCTCTTGTCTGAAATCTCATTGTTTCAAATGTCTAGAGTGACCAAATATCGGGAGAAAAAAAAAAAAAAAATCACTTGGAAAGTAACTTTTCAGCTGGAGCATCTGTATAAATGTGAAGCTTCTTGGATGGTCAAACTACTTACGTGCTTCCAACACTCAGGACTTTTTTTTTCCCCTCCACTACAACTGTAGCTTTATCCTCTGTTTTGTTTCTCAAGCCTTTGTATCGTCTATCAATATCCTTCAGACTCTGTTTTGTCTTTGAAAACAAAACCAAAGTCGTTTTTGTGCTCACACTGAGCTAAACCTAAAGTTCATTTATGTAGTGTTTTGCTCAGATAGCTCTAGCAATTTAGATTTTGTCTTTGTTTAAACTTTATTTTGGTGTCTGTGTGGAGGCTCGCATGACGTACATTGATTGCTGNGAGTGACCAAATATCGGGAAAAAAAAAAAAAAAAAATCACTTGGAAAGTAACTTTTCAGCTGGAGCATCTGTATAAATGTGAAGCTTCTTGGATGGTCAAACTACTTACGTGCTTCCAACACTCAGGACTTTTTTTTTCCCTCCACTACAACTGTAGCTTTATCCTCTGTTTTGTTTCTCAAGCCTTTGTATCGTCTATCAATATCCTTCAGACTCTGTTTTGTCTTTGAAAACAAAACCAAAGTCGTTTTTGTGCTCACACTGAGCTAAACCTAAAGTTCATTTATGTAGTGTTTTGCTCAGATAGCTCTAGCAATTTAGATTTTGTCTTTGTTTAAACTTTATTTTGGTGTCTGTGTGGAGGCTCGCATGACGTACATTGATTGCTGCACATTAAACCTTCAACAGTTCTATCAAATCTAGGTCCTACGTCAAGTTTCTACTTGAATTAAGTTTCAGTGCAAGTAATGTGCATTATTTTGCTTCCTAATAGAAAAAAAGAAACCAATTTTATTATAGGTAGAGATGTGTAACTGTTTTTTCTTAAAGTGATCTTAAGACATAACAAGGAGATTTGCTTTTGAATGAGTTGCTTTTTGCCTAATAATCAATCTGAAAGTTGACAGAATTGATAGAGATTATTCAGTACATGTGACCAGATGTTTTACCCGAATTAACACTCTTGCTATCTTGTACACATCTGCAAAGCATTTAGTAACTACGTTCAGTAACTCGCTGTCAGAGAACCACACTCTGCCTGAAATGGGTCATAGGTAGTAAATGTTGTATTAAGTTGAAATTCGGAATCAAATTAGTCCTTACTTACCTGGAACAGTGGTTCAAAAAAATACCTGCTTGACTCTCACTTTTGACTTAAGTCTTGAGACTTAAGAACTGTTCAGCAAAAGCATGTAGTCAAAGGAAGAACAGGTTGCCTGCCTTCCATTGCTTTTAGAGGAATTTGTCACTTGCTTGGTGTCATTTCCACAAAGCAGTTAATTTGGGGTATTTTTACAGCCTTGAATGAACAGTGTTAATTCTTATCCTTGCCATTTAAACAAAAAAAAAATACTGTGAAGGAACTTTGACTCTTATCCAGATCTAATTCCCAACTAAGTTATTTTAAAACTAAATGGTCTTCCTGGATTTTCCATTTCATATGCTATTTGACCACGGCTCTCTCTGTACCTTGTTGCTGAAGGCATTTTTTTTATTAAATGACAGGGCCTTACCAGTACAGAGTTTTAAATGAAGGGGCCTTACTGGTACAGAGTTGGGTTTGGGTAAAATGTGATTGATTTTTTTGTTTGTTTGTTTGTTTTTGTTATTTTTTTAAAAATCATTATTATTAAAAGCAGAGCTGTGAATGATCTGATCTGGTAAAGTAAATACTATACAGGGAGAAATACAGTTAATAACTTCATTATGTTATCTAAATCAAAAAACATTCAGCATCATCTCTTCAGCATAAGTGAATATGGCTAATACATGCTGATCCAGCACAGGCCCAGTAAATTGGGCTGCATCATTTTGGGGAATAAAGCTGTAACAGGGACACACAAATCCAAACACACACAACCAAAGCAGGTATGATACTTTTTCAATCAAGTTAAATTTAAGACTGGTTCTACAAGCAAAATACAATATTTCATCATCATAACACAGCTGTCATGTATTGTGATTCAATGAAAATTAATTTTTATTTGTATCACACTCTCTCTGTATGTGAGCATACTTTGCTGTAGCATGTTGTCAGCATATTTTTGTTGTTTTGAACATTTGTTTAGAAAGTGCCCTTCCAGAGGACCCTGTTCACTGCTGCACTTTTGGGGAAAGAAAAAATAAACTGCCTATCAAACTTTCTATCTTTGTTCCTGATTTTCAGTTAAAGCTTTCCCCAGGATCAAGCTGTGTCACTTCCAAAGACTGAACTCCTAATTTATAAGCCTGTTCTCTGCTTAGTGCCCTGCTACTTAACCATGGCCACTACTGAAGTTGTATGTGGTCACAGGGAACCTTGTGTACAGCGTCTAGCAAGACAACATGTGAATACTTTGCACAAGGAAGAAACACTGAGGTGAGAGAACAAACAATAATGCAAGCTGTGCTTGCTCATATTTCCTTGGAAAATGATGTAGGTGAATGGATGGAAATCTTTAGCAAACAAGGCAACTGAGAGACTGCTGTTTATAACTCCAAGCAGTATGTTCTGCCTCTGAGAAAGAGGAAAAATAAATTCCTATATAAGGCTTTTTCCAAAATGGGAACTGTGAGCAATATTAAGATATGTGCTACTTACCTAAGACCCTGTTAGAGTTGAATTAATAGGACAATTCTGTGCAACTGGTTAAAAATATGTACACAACTATTTTCTGAAATGTAGAGCAAGGTAATTTGGTACCTTTAACCTATTGAAGTTTGAGGCTTTTGCAGGCTTCTAGAACAAGTATTTCTGCACTCTATTTTCATTTCTGCTTAACCATGTGGTATCAGTTTCATTTCCCCTTTAGTCTTCCATTAAGTAGAGAAAAATATTTAAAAGCTGCTTGAAACAACTTTGCTCCAGCTTATGAAAGATAAAATGTTTTCTGTAGCACCCCAAGAAAAGGCATCTCTGTATTACCTAGATAGGGCTTCCCCTCACGCTCAAAGACATCACTGACACCCAAGTGACACTACCAGCAAGATCATGGAAGCTTGTCACAATGCCTCCTTTGTTAATTTCTAAGAACCAGCTATGTTTGTGAAAAAAAAGTGCTGTAGAATGATAAAGGCATCACCTGTTTTAGAAAAAGAAATACAGTGTTGACACTTCATTGCTGGGGTAGAAGTCCGTGACTGAAAAAAAAAGGCAATGCTATTACTGCTTTCCAGATGTTGCCCTAGTCAGATTCAGCTCTCCCTTAACCTTTTGATAGTATCCACTGGACTGTGTCTAAAGCTGGCAGTCCAGTAATTGCTCACTAATGTTAAAGTACAGTCAGTGCCTGCTTGGTCAAGAAGGTGTGGAAGTTGTTTGAGTTTATTCTAGTTGCCAAGAGACACCCATATTCTACAGCCAGCAATAAGAGGGACTTGATGGAACATGGTGTTTTTCCTGTGCAAGTCCTGGAGAAAAAGCAGCAGGATTCCTAGAAAAAGTAGCATGGTTAATCATCACCAACTCCATATCTTGTTTGGCAGGAATAACTCTGCAGAGTTTAATTGCTATAAGCAAAATCCTGCTATTTTCTGTCGAGGCTTCTTCACCTGCCTTGACAATATGTTGCTATCAACTATGGGCTGAGAGCTTTGCACCAATGGACTGCTTTTGTCAACACTGATTTTTTTTTCTACTTTATAAATGGATTCCCAGCATTGCCCCAATGAAACTGCTGTGTTTTAATATTTCAAAACAAACCAAATCCTCAAGTGTTCCAGGAAAAATCAAAGTTAGTAGGTGTTGGTGTGCTGGCTGGTAAAGATAACGCAGTCCTTTGCATTTCTGAATGAGGAATAAAAAGTTCTTTCATACTTGCAGTATTAATTTTGTGACACTTACAGTTGACACTGTAGTATTAAAGCTACCTTTGCAATAAATCTCTTCAGGAATGATTATGGTCCTACAGCATCCAGAAATAGAGAAAATAAACTAGGAACCTGAGTACCAGATACTCCCAAGTCTGTCTAGGCCTATGTTTGATAATTTGATGGTGCCTGGATACCCCAACAGGTTCTCTACAAAACCAAGCTCCACTCGCCCAATAGCTGCAGAAAGGGAATTTTGTTTGAGTTAGAGTGGTTGCTGCGAAAGACAGGAAGCTTAACAGCATGACTCACTTTGAGTCATGCAAGGACTTCTCCAAAATACAGACAAGGACTCTGCAGGAATTAGTAAATGCAACTGGGGACTGAACTTGAGTAACAATGATTGGTCAAAACACTCTTCTTTCTACATGTAATATAAACAGTCTTCCCCAAGCTCTATAAAAAAAAAAAAAATTAACAGATTTTTTTTTAATTAGAACTAATTAAAATTGTCTTCTGAACCCCCATAAAAGAGAAAACTATTAAAACACTGACTCCCTTTAAAATAAATATCCATAAATTGGAATCAAAAACATTTAGCAAAGGGAATGGCAACTGTTAATCTCTACTTAGAATTCACTAAAACCTGTGACACTTGCAATAGGAAAAAGTAATTGAGACAAAGTATCCCTGGCAACCCTGCTACCTGCACATGTCCACATTTTTAGAAAAGTTAAGGAAAAACAAAAAGGAAAAACGTGAAAATCACATCTAAAAATTGACTAAAAAATAGACATGGAATTTTTTATATCTAGGAGGAGGGTGGTGTTTAACATACTCTGATTCTACAACTATTTTCTACTATTAATATGTAATCTTCAGAGGGAGACAGTGCAATCCTATTTGCTATGCACAAGCCACTGAGCACCGCTGTTTCTGTTCTTGTTCCAGGGTCATAGGCCAAGACAGTTTGTTTCAATTGCATTAATACATCTAATGAAAAACTAGGCTATCAAAATACCTGGTTTCAATTAGAACAGAAGATACTCAGAAACAGCGTTAGCATAAATTAGACAGAAGCAGACCTTAGAGGATGGCAGGTGGCATCTTTATAAAACCAGTTAAGGTTTTATAAACCTTGCACTAAAGGAGCAAAGGATTCTGCACATGTCATTTTTCAGGCTGATCACAACAGTCTTGCAAAAACAGAGGAACAGGGGGGTTACAAAGCCCAGAGTTCAAAACATGTTCTTCTGCCCTTCCTCCTTTAGAAAAATACAGAGACCTGTCAGGCCCCTGTGAACAACAGCAACTTCCATTCAAACCAGAAACTATTCATGACTGCTTTGCTAATGCAAGTAAACAGCTGACATTCTACTTCTGATATGAAGTGTTTTGAGTAAGTTCTGCTAAAAAATCCGCAGAGCAGCCCTGTGAAGAGGAAGCTGCCTTTGTGCTTCTCATTTGTACTGCCCGCCCCTTATCAATGGCGAAGATGAGGTACTGCCGAACAGGAGTGGCGATCGCTTTAAGAAGCAGCAAGTAACACAGAAGGGACTTCAGCTATTCTTTTTCTTTCTTTCCTTTAGTAACTTGGATCTCAATTCTCACCCCTTACATTATTTCCCCTCATGTCGTTTTTCTCCTTGCTTACTTTTACACACAGTTCTAGTAGTAAAGACAAGGTTCAGTGCAAGCTTTGCCTGTGACCTCACTGAATTTCAGTGTTAGAGACAGTTTGTTCTAGACAGTTTGACTCAAAGGCTACATAGACTACACAGAAAAGATACCTTCAAGTACACCAGCAATTTGCTACTCTGCATTAATTGCTGTACAAGAACACACTTATAAACAGATACCAGCTTGAAACAAACATGTTATAAAAATCCAGGCTGCAGTGTATCATGTGCCAATTTCATACCAAGAGGTGGGGGTATTTTGTTGTTTTTTTTTTTTTCTGAAAAGCAGCTAGAGCATAGCACAGCCCATCCTCTGCCTCAGGGCTCCAGCAGGCTCCATTGCTGTCCTGCTTGCCTAAAACACAATTGAAGCACAATTGAAAAAAGCTTGTCTCTTCTGCAGCCTGGTACAAGGTGCTGCCAGCACAGAAAATTAACACTTCAGCTGCCTGAACAAATGGCTACAATGATTACTTCATCTCACCTCATATTTGTGGTGTCATCTTTCCCACATGCTACTTGAATCTGTAAAATAAATTCTGATTTGCTATTTCTAATCCATTTAGGAAGTTGGAAGGCAGCACACCTACACTTACTTAATAAGACTGGCTACTGATTAAAATAAGTACAAACCCATCAGGTGTTCAAAATGATTCAGCTCCACAGAAGCTTAAGATTTCAGACACTGCAATTCCAAATCTCATAGTTAATTTTATCTTTAATTTGTCCAAGCTCCAAATTACTTTCATTTGCAGGGAAATATGTTCAGGCTGGAGCTCAACATAACACATACCAAACCAGAAGCCTCTGACAAAAATAATTGGGTTTGCTTTCTTATATTTTTTTAAACAAGGGCTTTTAATCAGTCGCAGTCTCTACATTCACTAGTACCGACCGCAGCTGGCTGAAGTGCCTCGCTCTTCCAATTTATTTATAAGCATGAGGACCAAACCCAAGATTAATCTACTTCCCAACTAGCTGTAGCATTACCTTTTTCATTTAATAGCAGGAGGGTTTTCTCTCCCGTCCTTGGATTGTCTTGGTACTGGCCTAAGTACAAATCCACCACAATCATGTTACCGTCCTGACCCATTCAAATGCTGTGGGGCTGGCCACGTATTCGTTCATAGTCTGGAGTTCCTGAGATATAAATATGGGAGGATATACAAGACCAGGTTGACAAAATGAAGATCCTAAAATGCAGAGGCTGAAAAGCACTGAACTGTCATCCTTGAATAAATCAGAACCTTGAAAGCTTCCTTCAACTGTCTCTAGAAGTAATTTGCAAAGGAAGTGACAGATAATAATGCCAACCCAATAATCTCTGTTCCTTTAAGAAAAAATCTGCTCCCAACCTTTAAAAAATTCAGTTCTACTCTGCTTCCCCGGACAACTTTAAAGATGACTGAAGAACTGGTAGGATTACTAAATCAGTAAAAGTGGATTAGCTGCTGTTTATTTTGTATCTCCGAGAAGAAGATATTTTGTATCTCCGAGAAGAAGATGGAGGAAAAGCGCTTTTAGGAAAGATGTAACTAACTACTTCCCTTCAGCTGAGGGGATCCGCAGGTCACAGGAGAGTCCTAGAAGTAACTTTCAGATAAAACAACAAAAAAACAGATCTACCATGTTTAGTATTTTTATAGTGAGTAATTTTCCTCAGAGCAGTAAAATTAGCGAAGCTTGACATCTTCCAGTTTTGTGACCTAATGCCCTGTACTCTGAAATAGGTATTTCCCCCCAGTACTCCATTAAGAAAGGGACAACATCCATTACAGCTCACTGGAGTTGTAACACATTAGTACCACAAGCTGACTGACACACAGCTACCAAAAAGTTCACAGTGGAGTTTTGGTCTTGTTCTGAATGGATCATTTTGGTCTCATTTTTGGTTTCTTGACTTCCACATAGTCAGTTATGTACGTAAGACTCAAAAAATGTGCAGTAATTTTTGAGAATTCATTCAAATTCAGTCAAGACCACCCCACAGCACAGGAACTTTGGGGATAGGGAAAGCACCTGCTTAACTGTCACACATTTAGGATGCCAGGCTAAAGCCTATAACCTATCTTAATGGCCCCTCAGGCCTGCTTAATTCATCAAAAAGAAACAGGTAAAAATCATAAATGTTTTAGTGTCCGTCTCCCTCATTTACAAGAAAAAAAAGAAAAGAGAAAAAAAGAAAAGAGAATAGAAAAGAAAATGCAACCTTGCAGTCCACTTACAGGTGATGGTACCAGGACACGCTTTTCCGAGTCTCTGATTCCTTTGTAAGATTTGAGCTGTTTCTCAAATATTTTTTGATCTTGAAGCAGGAAAATAAGTCTTGTCTTTAGACCACCCCTCAAAAAGCTTTGTACAGAAGGACTTCTATAAACTGTTGCTCTTTATTTAAATGGCAATCCATGGCAAGTCAGTCTCGAGGGCTAGAGAATGGTGCCATTAAGCCTTCACCCTGCTCGCGTTAGGAGAAATTCCATGACAGCAACAGGCTTCTCTTACAAATTTGTGTAAGAGACTCAGAAAATGTTAATGGTGGCTAAAACAGTGCTTCACTTTCTCTTTTATATGACATTTATAGGAACAAGCTTGCTCATCACATGTCCTGTCCCACTGAAGTAACGCAATGCAGCTGGTCACCACTGATCAGCCAGTTTCCCATCCACTGTACCAGTGTAGGTATTGCCTTAAAAAACATAGATTAGAAGACTGTTTTAAAAGTGAACCAAGGCAAATAAAGCTGTAAAAGGACATTCCTCATTACTGTGAGCCCTTCTTGCTCCCAACTATATATGTGTACACAAAGCAACAAAACAGGCAGGAAACCACACATCTTACTTCAAATATATTATTACAAAGCAGAAAGAGCAATTGTAAGTTGGAGATTAGAAAGAGTATGAATTGTTCCTATGTTTATTTTAAATAAACATAACACCTTTAAAGCTACCTTAAGACTCCCTTGGGCTACCAGCAGACAAAGGCATCAAGGAGAGGACTAAAGATTCCTAGGGTTATTCCCATACTGTCAATAATGACGGGTGAGAGCATTAACAGAGCTCACACGATCTACCTTTTTGTCCTGAGGGTTCTAAAATGTTCAGTATGTGAAAGGAAAATGTTATAATGACCTGTGCAAAAGAAGAAAGTAACCCTTCTTCTAGGGCATAAAAATCCTAAGGAAAAAAAAACAACCAAACCAAACTAAGAAAAAAACAAAACCAATTACACCACCAACAAAACAACAAGTGGTTTGGGTTGTTTTATTAAGCTCTGATGTTTCAATTCAGTTTTGAATGACCAGAATAATAGCAAGAATGTGTAGGTTTGCATTAGAGCCCCCTTTTCACTGGATTCCTACTTTAGCAGTTGCTTTCTCCTCTGCTTTTAAAGTGTTTAAAATAACAAGGCAAAAACTTCACAGGAAGTCTTAAAATCTTTTGATGTTGTGTTGTTATTCCAAAAAACTTCTGTATAGACCATCAAAGGAAAAAGTGTAGCAGCGATTAAGCCACACCTTTGAAAAAGTGTCCTCCTACCTCTTGACTTGTCCAGGCACTGAAATAGTGCAATGCACATGAGCAATCCCAGACTTGCTGTTCAATGAAATGCACTTCTAGTGAAAAGAGTAATGTTTCCAGACACTCGGCAGGCTGATTTGTCTTTTTATTTACATGGATTGAACTAAAGTAGCCATTATGTTCTTTATGTGTGACTTGCATTTTCACTCTACCCTTGTTTACACTGAAAACAAAATGCCTCACTTGGCGAAAGGTGTTAGAAGATACTCCATAAAACTTGTCCTACCTTTCTTTGCCCATAACTACGAAAAAGCCCACCAATCCTGACTTTATCTAATGAGCATTCACAGCAGAGCAGATAAATGGATATAAAAATGTCTAGCATCTGCTCACTCACATCTATGAAAAAACATTACGAGCAAAGGGGACAGATTCCCGAAGTATCAGCTGTCAGATGCAGACTAAAAGACTTGTCTAGAATTACTGGCATACAGAAAGCACCTGTTTATCCAAAGGGAGATCCTCAGAGCCACTGCTCAATACAGCATCTTTGCCTGGGAAAAAAACGGGCTGAACTTTGCTGTCACAAAGTATACTGGCATTCTAATGCCTCCCGAGGCATGTTGGAAACAGCTGAAATTTCTGATCACATACCAGATTCTGTATTTAAAGAGAGACTTGTAGGGCTATTTTCATGCTGTGCACTAGGCTATGATGCTATATTTAGATTTATATAGCTAGTGCAAGTGGGTTTTGCACTAGAGCTCTCTCCTGAGTGTTTGTGGTAACGTGAAGGCAAAATAGGACTACTTTAATTACCTGTAATATCCTCTCTTCCTCACATGGAAAACGTTTACCTACATCAGGCAACATCACCACAACACGTAATGCAACACTGGTCATTTGGTATGATTTCAACAGCCTGAATCCAGTCTCCTAAAACAACTGTAACTTCAGAGAAAATCCACAGTAAAAGTAACACACTCGAGAAAAACAGAACCAGAAGAGTAGTTCACACAGCATCGTGAAAGAGGCTAGATTTGGAAGCACGAAGCCTTTGCAGGATTACTCTTCGTATGTAAAATATATTCTGCAAAACTCCAGTTGTGAACACCACCCTTTCTAAAGGTTGTAGAGGAAGAGGTGGAGAAAGAAGTGAGATAAAAAGACAACTTAAAATAGCAGCTTTGAAGGGACATTTGCTAGGAATGGGTGTCTCAATGCAAGGTGCTGAGCTAGGACCCTTCTAGGCCTATGCTGCCACCACTGAAAATGGTTCTAATTTCAGCTTGAGCAATGGCAAACAAGAATATTCCCGATGATTACCTCTCACCTCTGCATCACGAAACACAAGATGGTATCTTGCAGACAAACATGCCCTGGGCTATTCAGTATTGCCTTGAAAAATACCATAAAACTAGCACCAGCAGTTAGGGGGGGTGGCTCAAACTGCTCCAGGCTGGGCCTACTTCTCTGTGCTGGCTACTGCAGGAATCTATTTTATCCACTTGAACATCAAGAGGAAAATAATTCCCCCAGAACAGGTGAATCTCAAGTCCACAGCACTAGGCCTGTGTCCTGAGCAGGAGATCACAGCGTCTCTCCTCTCTTTGGCTTGAACTTTGGCCGCGGTCCCTACTCCGGTCACACTCTGGGGAAGAGATTTGTTGTAAAGATGCAGAATATGCTACGGACGCTGCACCAGCCCCGTGCTTCCACCGTCTGTAAGGTTCCCGGCACGTGACGTTGTGCCATCTCACAGCTGCCAGACAGCCGAGGTGAGTGAAGTGAATAGGTAAGAGGAGGTTTTATACTACAGTGAAATATTCTTTTCTATTGCAAGCTGCTCAAAAAACATTTTTTTGAAAACTATCCAAATTTTAAACCCACTCCATTTGCATTCCTTCTTTAGCTCTGTGACTGAGCTCAAGCACAGAATTAGCACTGGTTCTAAAGACCTGAAACAGGAAAAACAAAACCAGAACAAACCACCACCACCAATGCAACAAGGCAAGCTTAGCACTAGTTCTCTGTCAAAAGAGACACACTCGGAAGAATTCCCACGAAAATCTTTACCTGTTTTTGCATGTTACTTTTAAAGAATATGTCATTTTAGAATTACATTTTAGTAAGACTTATATGTCACCAATTGGCAGGCCTATGTTTTTTAATACAGGAGCAGAACATTTGCTGTGTCCATGAAAGCAGCAGGTAAGAAAACATTCTGGAATACTTCCAGGGAAATGTTTACAAATCTGAAGATACAGAAGAACATGCAATTATCTTCGTATTTTGGGGGCAATCATTTCAAAAACATTCTTGTTTTTCGTTCTTTGGATTTAATTCCTAAGTCTTGGATTTAACTACTTAAGTCTTCTCTTCTAATAACTGGACCAAGCAGATGTATCAGATGTATAATATGTAACAGATCTGTAACTTTACCCATTTGGAAGTTATCTACTTGCCTTCATCATCAACAGTAAAGGACTTGGGCAGGACCTCAGTCATCCTCTGAAGATTCTTTGTCCACTCTGAAGCTTTTTATTCACTTGCAATGATCCAGCTAAGGCAGAAGGTGGCTTTTCAAACCAGCACCAGATGAATTACAAACAACACTACGCTGGACTACAAAATTATTTCAAGGGAAGGTGGTAGGACTTTTTTTTCCAGAGATACTAGTAACAAGGTATTATCTTTATTTTAAATAATTTGTTAAAACTATTACTTCAAACTAAATCACCAGTTTTGTGGAGTTTGCAGGCCCAGGCTAAAAAGAATACAGACTTTNAATCATTAAGAACACAAAATTACCGTCATCCTGGAGAGTTTTACTGCCGCCTTAGTCCGAGATCTACTAACAATCTCTCTATGTGTACACATGACTACTGCAGTGGTTAGCACTGTTTTGTAAACAAGCGTTTTCATGTCCCAGTTGTGCGTGAGAAGCAGTGTCTCCAGCATGTGAGCTGAAGCAGCATGCTTTAGAGGCTCCTGCAGGATGAAAAGCGTAGGAGGGGTTTTGAAAGCACAGGTATTTCCCAACAAACACAAGTATCTTACTGAACTTTAAGAGAAGGAACGTACACAAATGGTTCTGGATCAATGGGATTGCAAGGACAGCTGCTGGAAGCCCCCACGATGGGAATCTGAGGTGAAAAGAAAGCAACTGTATACTCGTGCACATACAGCGCGGGGGTGTAAGACAAGTGAATTTTCGGGTTTTGTTGGTTTGGGTTTGTTTCGGGTTTGGTTTTGTTTCAAAAGTTAAAGAACTTCAGTGTTAAAAAGCAAGGAAGACAAAGCAGACTGCAACAACCTGGCAATTCCTGCCACGGGGAGGACTGGCCCAATAGCGATCCAGCCACTGCACCAGCCAAAATCCCCACTACCCACCGCGAGCCCACAGCTGCGCACCCGGCGCAGGGGAAAGGAGAGGAAAACCCTGCTCTGGCCCTGTCTGCTGCCTTCATGAGGCAAAACCTGCTGCCCTCAGCTCTCTCTGTGTGCCCCCACCGGCACCCACCCGGTGGAGACCTCTCCTCACACACAGGGGTGGGAGGATGCCATCTCTCGCGGAGCCCAGCGCTTGACTGGTTTAGGTTTCTTGTATTTCTCTACCAAAAAATTTAAATCTGTATGCAAGCAGACTTCTCAGAGAGGTGGTGGAGTCTCCTTCACTGGAGACTTTCAAGACCTGATGGATGCATTTCTGCGTGATCTGCTCTAAGTTCTGTCCGTCTCTGGCAAGGGAGTTTGGACTCTATGATCTTCAGAGGTTCCTTCCAACCCACAACATTCTGTGATTCTGTGACGTATGACTGGGACACCCCCCTGAAATGTAACTGTTGTTCCAGGCAAACCTTAATTTATGCTTAAAGCAAACTGTGTCTCCTCACACAGGACTTACTGCTACCAGAAAGTCCCTCATTTGGTATGCAAGCGATCACACAACACGAGCTTCAGGTAAGGGGAAAAAAAACATACAACACATTACTACGTATTGCCAACTTCAACTTTAATAATGGAACCATCACTTTT
>VWZY01013422.1:117086-169789 GCA_013399075.1 Chloroceryle aenea | reverse complement strand
AAAAAAAGAAGTAACCCCCCCCATCTTACAATAATTAACCGTGGACTAAGACAATATTAAAATTAAGTTTATTTTGGTCCCCCACCCCCACCCATCACCCCAGATCAAGACTCATTAGTGCATACAACACTGCTTGAGGTTTTGGCTAAAGTAAATGCAGATGAGCCTACTGAAAAGACTGACAGTTTAGTTCAAGTAAAAACAAAATTCACATATTCTTCTAGTCCATTTTTAAACTCAAACAGTGTTTAAATCTGAGCAACAGATGGTTCGCTATTGACAGCGATTATGTACTGATTACATAGCTATGGGCAGGTACAGAAAGGAGATGTTACCAGAATCCCCACCGACATGCTGCTGCATTCATAGAAAAACAACTTGTAGCGAAACAGAAAAGCATTCCCTGAACCATTATAAAGTGTCTCACTTGAGGATAATGTTACTAACTCACACATGCACTACAGTGTTACATGTGAAATTTAACAAACCCAAACAAGATATGCCTTATATATACTTTATAGTTAGTCCTACTCATAATTTCTCTTAGCACTTTAAAATGTTATGATTGTCTCATTAAGCTTGAAAATTCCTTTAGGAAAAAAAAAACTAAACAGAAAAGCCAACAAATATTAAAAAACTCCATTAAAAAAAAAAAACAACTAGAAAAGAAACCCACAAAACAAACAAACAAAAAAACCAAACCAAAACAAAAAAAAAACCCACAAAGCGCAGAAAAAAAAAAAAAAAAAAGAAAAAAGAAAAACAAAACAAACCTAAACCAAAACCACAACTGTGAAGAGTTTAAAAACCCAGGAAAGGAAACAAAGGCACAGTTACATCAAATTAAGGGGAAGAACAGAAGCATCTTGGAGTTTCACACAGTATCCATTAGATGTCACCAAAGTTTTAACAATTCCTTGGGAATTTAAAACAAACACCTCAAGAATGGAGGGAAAAGAAAACAAAATCCCACCAAATTGGGCTGCTCTGAAATCATCAGCACTCCTCCACCTCCTCTCCTCCCCCCACCCCTTCCCCCCAGTATAGAACTCACTTCCTCTCTGGCCTGATAACGACTCAAGTATCCGTTACTCAAATCTGCCTTACGCTTCTATTGCACACCCACTTCTTTGGTTTCTTCTGAACGTGCATTTTTAGATAAATAACTCTGAAAGAACAACAATTATATTTACAGTAAAGTAAAAAAGTTCTCTTGCTACATTTTTTTCTACTTTTAAATCAAGTAAATCAGCAGTCTGCAGAATTTGGTAATCAGTTTTTCAATGAGGAATTTAAAAACCATAAGGAAAAAAGCTTTCTGAATTACTAAGAGGATCAAAGCTCAATTACCAACCGAGATGATAACTTGTTATTTTTCTCCTAAGATGGAAACATGAATAAGAAATTCTACCTTCCTTGCCTCACTGAGCCTTTAACAAATTCAGAGCAGAGGAAGCTATTTGTGTCTTTCAGATATGATAATTCGAAATTATCCAGCCTAAAAATGGATCGCTGAGCCAGAGGAAAGATCTGACTTACAATAGAGACCAAATGCATCTGTAGTTATAGCTTATGTCTAAACACCTGCAGACAGGCATTTCTCACAGATCCATCAGAGACGCTGACCACTTTTCAGAATTCAAGTTAGCAGCTTTTTAGCTTTGCTGCACTTTTCACCCCCCCCCTACACATTTATGGAACCATCTTCTTCAGTAATGACTTGTATGTGCAGCTCCATTTCCATTCTTATTTAGCTTTTGCCTCTCGTTCCTTCCCATTGTTTCTATTATCTTTATTTCTTTTCCAGTGTGGATTTACACAGTTAAAAAACCATAAAACTTATTCACAATATTATAACATCCTAAAACTTTAATCTTGTAGAATTAGTATTTTAACTTTCCCCTGTATAAATACTATTTCCATTTAACACCAGTCCTCTGTCAGCTGTTAAAAAAGTTCTCCTTCCTCAACTCCTACCTTCAACTTTCTCTTTACCTTCTCCAGAAAGACCACTTTAAAGCCCTCCACACATTTCACAGAACAAACCACAGGATCTCATATGCCTTCCATCTATAGCAGTTCTCTCAGAAACTATACAGTAACTATCTGAAAACAGAAAGGTAGTGCAAATCAATTTAAAGATAGTGCTGCTTCAACTAATTCTTGTCCAGACAGCTTTATTGATTTATTTTTTTTTTATCCCAGCAATTTGCACATCCTTACCTGTAAAGCTACCATTAAAGCAAAGAAGAAAAAAAAAAAATAAGATCTTATTTCATAGCATCCTAGAAAATTGATTACGGTTTCACAGCTTGCACCAAGATAACTTGGAAAACTCTCTAGGCACACAGGGGGTTGCAAACTGATGTACAAACATGCAGAATCCCTTACTTGTGGGTGCAAGATGCTAAGTGACCTGGCTTATGGAACTAAGTCTATAGCAAAATTCAGGTACCCTGGCATCACAAAACAGTCCTCCGAATAAAGAAAACTACTCTCTGCTGCTCTTTGTACATTGGGTTTGGCATGCTATACTGACATTTGGTAGCGTGCTTTTTTCCTGAGTGTCCTTTGGCCCCTCCCTTTTAACCAGGTTTCCACACCCCACCGAGGGCTTCTTCAAGTTTGTCTCTGTAAGCTGCGTAACGCTTCTTTAAGATTTGCAGTTGCTCATTTTCCTCTTTGTCCAGTATTCGTAAGAAGTTTTGCAGTTCAGGAATACTGAAAGCTTCCCACTGGAAAGAGAAGCAGAGAAAAGGATGGATGAGTTGAACAGAAAATACACAAATAATCGACACATATGGTATTTTGAAACAAAACCTCAGACACTCAAAAAAATGTCAAACTGTTACAACAGGTCAGTCTAACCACAAATAAAATGTTTACAAAAGGCACAAAGTAAATATTAGAAGAAGAAAAGTCCTGCTTCCAAAAAATGGATCTTGTCAGCACAGATCAAACAGGAGCCCACTCATCCATGAAGTTAAACATACAACCCCCAAACCAGTACAAGTGTAGCTTACCATGACTTCTCCAGTTTCATGCTCACGTAGAACAAAACTGAGCATTTCTGGTTTGGGGCCTGCCACCAAACGCAGGTAGAGGGGATGTTCCCGGTCTGACAGCTTGCATGTATAAACTGCAGGAGAAGAAAAATCACAGTGTTTACTTTTTTATCATCTTTACTAACGGTGTTTCATACACTTTGAATGATTAGCTGTTGTTAGAGAATTTCAGAGGTGTGCACGTGTAGCCCCAGAATGTATTCATGCTACGTACTGTCTACGTATTAGCCTACATACTGCTTTTAAGTGTAAGAGTTACAGGGAGGAGCTGAACAGACCACTGGTGGTAACCACAACACTATGTTTACACAGGGGTGAAGTGGCCTCTAGGCACAGTACACCACCTGAATACATGTGGGGGGAAAGAGCACAAGAAAAAAAAAATACAACAGAGCTCTGTTGCAAGAACTGAGCAATGAAGACATCAGAGCTGTGGTATCACTGCTCTGATTCCTTTTCCACTTAAGATCGCATACACGAGTCTACTAGACAACTCCTCCTGCCTGACATGGTTGGTGTGACTGACAGCCAGAAACATCTGAACTCCTGAAACTGCTCTCCATGGCCATGGAAGAAGGTGGATTCTAAGTGCAAGAAGATTGCATCTTGCCAACATTGTGTTATCTAAAACCATCTTTTGCATCTTCTGGTATTTCCAAACACGGCCCACACCAAACATCAGTCAGAGCTCTGAGGGAGCCACGTGCACTAATTAACACACCCCGACACAATGCACATGCCCAGGACACTTGTCACCTCAAGAGCTGTCTGTCAATATGGGGAGTTCAGGTGTCACAGTCATCAAGGTTTCTCTTTTTTTAAAAAAAAATAAATATATCTGTCCTGTAATTTAATCTCACAGATCTGCAGTGTATCAGGCTAGATGAAATTTAGAGCCTGATGAGGGGGCATCTTAGAGAAAATATAATGGACTGCAAGGGACAGGAGATCTGTGTAGATGGTTTAGTGGGTTCTCTTGTCTTTTGTGAATAACCCTGAAATATCTCCAAATGATTTACTCTCTTATATATGCTACCTTTCCCAAAGAAAAAAAAACAACCAGGAGAGAGCAAGATGGTCACCTCCATTACCTTAGCTCTCCCATCCCGTTTATTTCAAATTTTCCCCCAGCACAACTCCCTCCCCAAACCTCTTCACAACCAAAATGCCACAAGCCTAACTTATACCTTGGTCTTCCTTGTGACAGCGTTTATAAAGTGCAAACTTCGCAGGGTTGTCAGCCACAAAAAACTTTTTGAGCAAGGCCTCAATAACTTCACGGACAGTATTGGTGCTGCTGATGTGAAGGGTATTCACACAGCCGTCTGGCAAGTAAAAAGCAGTTTCGTTATTGCTGTGAGCACACCTCCCCTGGCTCTGGGAAGACTGCACAGTGATCGGTCTGCATAGTTCCATCTGAACTTTGATGAAGCCAGTGTAAATCCCATTTGCGTTCTGCAACAGGAGGAAAGTATCGATGTTAAGATGGGTGATGACCAGTTGTGACAGACCAGTGGAGCAGGCAGATTGAGAGGGTCATACAGAACACAACTTAAATGCCACTGGAATACATGACGTCTCGTAGGGAAAATATTGTTTCAATAACTCAATTTATTCTTTCTGGTGTAACTGCTGAGTTTCTTTTTTTTTTCTTCTTAATAACAGCTACTGAATTCTAAGACTGTTAGGATCTCGTCAAGCAAAAGGTACCACAAACTAGCGATAAGTTTTTACATCAGGAGAGAACTAGGAAGTGAAAAAGATCACTAACGCATCTTTAACAACAGATTTTATGCAGAAATACCAAAGTTATCTCCCACATTTTAGCTGTGCTTGTCAAATTAGTCTAAGTTATTTAGATGCTCAAATTCTGTTGCAAATAAAAAATAACCAGAAACAAAATAAATATACCTTCACATTTGCCAGCTAAGTGTTTTCAGATGACAAATTTACATCTTGGTTTCAACTGAGAGCTTATCTTAAACACATTTCAAATGACATATGCATTTGTTTCTACTACAGTTTGTGTCAACCTATATAAAAAAGCCACATGGATAACCACCTTTCAGATGTGAGATTTAATTTTCAGATCTAAGAAAGAGCCTCTTAAAAAGTCATTAAAGCAGAGACAGTTTCAGATGTCAGATGCTGAGAATAAAACGATTCACAATGCCCTACAAAGTTACAGTCCAATTGCTCCTAATAAAAGTTACAGGAGTCCTATGAAAAAAACTTACCAAGGTCATCTTTAATTTATCTGTGACAGAGGAATTATAGCTTTGTATCTTCTCTTTAACTTCTTCTTTACTGAGATAAACATGAGGTTCTCTCTCCTTCTCAACATCCTGCAACAAGAACAGAGGCAGCAGCTTTAGAAAAGAAAACAAAACCCAATTCTTTTATGACTCTGGATATGAGCATTCAGTCCAAACGGTAACTATTCCACAGAGGCTCAAGATACAGTCATTAGCTGTACAGTAACAGAGAGGAGTAACACGGTAGGCAAATCAAACAGAACACTTGGTCCGAATGGGGACAGTTAAATCAACACACCCAAAGACACTCGTGACTTTTTTTTTTGCCGTTTTCATTCAAATATTTATCAGCAGTATGTAAAACAGCTCAGCTCATGTTATAGCTTGATTTGCTCACGTCAGTGCTATGCAACACTGTTAAGAACACAGTTGTACTTTTCACGAAGTGTTACTCAGGGCAGAAATGGGTATTTCCAAACAAAAGAGGAATACATATGAAAACAGCGGCATGTACTAACGAAAATCACCAACAATCCCCCTGCGTGCCAGCAACGTAAGAGCATCCCTGCGTTCCAATGTGACGTGCAGCACGTTACGCACAGGGTCGCTGACTACTCTCTGAACCACCACATGTAACTCTCAGCTATATAATGTTACACCAAATTCAAGTTTTTTCCACGGGGAAGGCCCGATTAGATTTTTCAACTGCTGCTTTTACGAGCTTGCTACGGGTTTTACATGCAGCAGTAAAACCAATCCCTGGAGTTGGATTTTATCCAAACAAACATTTGTTCCCAATCTGTATTCCTGCAGCAAACCAGTGTTATAAATACACTCCGGTTTCTGCCACTAGCACAAAGGCCATATATAGTATGAAAGAGTTTCAGCTCTCAGCTTTAATGATTTAAGACTTCACTTAGAAAGGGAGAAGCTTTGAAGAAACTTGAAGCTTTCAGGGTACATCTGAACGCAGGAACATGCGTTTACTGTATGGACAAACGGCCAAGTCACAGTGTCCCAATCCATCCTCACAAGCCCATCCCGGTTGCAGCTTATCCTAAGAAAGGATTTCCCTGACTTCAGTGGCCAGTCCTGTATCACGGTCTTTCGGACCCCACTCAGCACACACCTTTGCGGGGACTTCAGTTCGCCAGAAACAACCCCAAAGACGAGCACATCTGGTGTGGAACTGGAAAAAAGTTTCCATTTGCCAGAAAGAATCTGCAGAACATTTTCTGTCTCCTAATTTAAAACCATCTAGTTTTAGCTCTTTGGGGATTAGTTCTGCTTTTCCTATATGGTATTTTACTAAATGACATGCTGGAGCGGACTTTTTCCCATAGCTATAAAAAGAAAGGTGTGGTCTGAAGAGAGAACTGGAAGCCAGGCACCCTGGACTCTGATCTGGGCTCAGATACCAATTTCCTGCTAAGACAGAGGACATACCTTTGTCACACAGCTCAGGAAACTGAGGCAAAGGGAACATCAGTAAAATACAACTCTCCTATTAGTTCCTCAAGCACAACTCTAAGACTGGGTAGCATCTTGCACAGTTGCCAGACCCCACCTAGTATATTACAAAATAGCAAGTTACCAAAGGTTTTCAGAATTCAAGTCTCTGTTCTCACTAGAGAAATGAAGATTTCTTGCCCTTCTATTTTTCATCTTTCCTCTCTCCCAAACTGCTGTAATCATGAAAGATACAGCAGCTTCATCTAAACTGCTCAATTCATCTCCCCAGAGGCTCTTGCAGCTCTGTGGTGTTCTATTTGGGGGCAAATGAATAGTTAGAAAATAAAGCAGGCACAGAAAACATTACTACTGTTTGGTTTTTTTTTTCCTCTGAAATTGAAGCATTACTGCTCTTTTCAAGCTTAAAAGAAGTATAAAAAGCAATGACCCGCAGTCAAGAGTTTGGAGTGAGCCACAGCAACGGTCGCAGTGGATACTGAAGGGACAGGGAACAGTCTGCAAGCCTCTGGCCATAAAGTTCTGCCAGAGCACTTGCCATCTGCACAACCCATTTCAAGAACCAAAGCTTTAACTTGGAACATTCCTAGTCGGTGCAGCTGCAGACAAGCACCTTCACATGGATACCAGTCAAGATTCATCTCTCTCAAAGACAAGCAGGTTGTGGAGCTCCTCTCTCTCCAATCTGCTAACGCTGCTGATACTGAACCTCCAGTAACGGACACGTCATTTTTCACATTTACCTTTACTCCATTGCTGGTTGTTTAAGGAGGTGCCTCTCATCTAACCTGTGGAGCTGATTGTCACCATGACTACTGAAGTCATCCACAACATCCATTATCATCGGAAGAAAACATTAACCAGAAAAAGAGGAAAACACTCAACACCTTTCTGATGTTCAAACCTCAACCTTTGGTTAAAAAAAAAAAAAGAAATGGAAAAAAACCCAACAAACAAACCCAAAAACCAACAAAACCCCCCACTTCACATTAACTTCTGCACACTTCAAGGTGTTTAATATTGCAAAAATTTCTTCTAATAACTACAGGTGATAAAAAGAACCTATTGCCTTTAATGGCATACGGTACATTGACAAGGCTGACAGCCAGAAAACAACCTATATGCGTTATTAAAAAAAAAAAAGAGAGAGAAAACAAAGACACCTTGGTAAACAGACAAAAAGTAACAAGCGAAGTGATAGAAATTTGGTCAGGTTAGGAAAGATACAACTCCACGAGATCACTCTAGTCCTGTCGACTGCCCATGGAATTCGGCATGATGAGGGAAACCCAAGCACGGCACCTAAGCAAGGTGGTAGATAGACTCACTGTGGTGATGCCTTGGAGTCAGGTCTGTAATGTGTATGGAAGAATACAGCTCCAAAAGCTAAAAAGGTTCTTGACAGAGCAAAATGCATCTACAAGAGTGGACTTGAGGATGCTGGAACTGAGGGGAACAACTGGAGAGAAACTGGTGGCTACATCTGTTGGTGATCACAGAATCACAGAATGCTTTGGGTGGGAAGGGATCTTATCATCTAGTTCCAACTTCCCTGCCTTGACAGGGACACCTCCCACTAGACCAGGTTGCTCAAGGCTCCATCCAATCTGGATCTGAACACATGCACTGATGAAGCATCCACAACTTCCCTGGGCAACCTGTTCCAGTGTCTCACCACACTCAAAATGAGTAATTTCCTTATTTCCAATCTAAATCTACCCTCTTCCAGTTTCTAGCCATTACCCCTTGTCCTATCACACAGGCCTTTGTAAAAAGTCCCTCCCCCGCTTTCTTGTAGATCCCCTTCAAATACTGGTAGGACACAATAAGGTGGCCCCAGAGCCTTCTCTTTTCCAGGCTGAACAAGCCCAACTCTCTCAGCCTGTCCTTGTAAGACAGGTGCTCCAGCATGCTGATCCTCTTCACTGCTTTCCTCTGGAGCCACTCCAACAGCTCCATGCCCTTCTTGTGTTGAGGGCTCCAGAGCTGGATGCAGTACTCCAGGTGAAATCTCACAGGAGCAGAGTAGCGGGGCAGAATCACCTCCCTGAACCTTCTGTCCACACTTCTTTTGATGTGACCCAAGATACAGTTGGGGCTTTCTGAGCTGCGTTCACACACTGCTGGCTCATACTGAGCTTTTCACCAACCAGCACCTCCAAGCTCTTCTCCTCAGGATTGCTCTCAGTCCATGCTCCATCCAGCCTTTATTTGTGCTTGGGATTGCCCTGACCCAGATGCAGGAGCTTCCACTTGGCGTTGTTGAACTTTGTGAGGTTGGCATGGGCCCACCTTTCAAGCCTGTCCAGGTCCCTCTGGATGGCATCCCTTTTCCCCAGCATGTTGACCACACCACAGAGCTTGGTGTCATTGGCAAACTCACTGTAGGTGAACTCAATCCCACTGCTTGTGTCACTGACAAAGATGTTAAACAGCAACAGTCCCAGTACCAATCCCTGAGGAACACCACTTATTACTGGTTGCCACATGGACATCGAGCCTTTGATCACAACTATTTGAGTGTGACCATCCAGTCAATTCCTTATCCACCGAGCGTTCCACCCATCAAATCCACATCTCTTCGATTTAGAGACCAGGATGTCATGAGGGACAGTGTCAAAGGCTTTGCAGAAATCCAGACAGATGATGTCAATTGGTCTTCCCTTGTCCACTGATGCTGTTACTTCATTGTAAAAGGCCACCAGATTTGTCAGGCATGATTTGCCCTTGGTGAAGCCATGCTGGTTGCCAACAATCACCTCCTCGTTTTCCACGTACCATAGCAGAACCTTCAGGAGGATCTGCTGCATGATCTTGCCAGGCACAGAGGCGAGACTGACTGGCCTATGATTGCCCAGGTCTTCCTTTTTTCCGTTTTTGAAAGTGGGAGTGATGTTTCCCCTTTTCCAGTCAGTGGGAATTTCACCAGACTGCCACGACTAATGGTATGAGCCAGAGGCAGCAGGTCTGTCGGGCTGGTGGTGAGACGGATAAGGAAACAAACAACTGATGCTCAGAGCAATGCCAGTCTTCTCATGTGGGGCTCTGTCACAGAGCTCTGGGTGACTGGCCATCATCAGGGAGATGTTATTCCCTCAGCTGAGTTAGACATGATTCCCTACTTGAACATACGACTTGAATTTCCACTTTCTTGCCTTAGCACTAGAGGCTGGGCATTGTTGGCAAAATTTAAGTAAGCACACAGAAAACATGGAGCAAAAGCTGCGCTAACCTCCTTCTGTAGCGTACTACCAACACGTGCAGCTACAGCTCATCATCTGAGCAACCAAGGCCTGTGCCTCGACGAAATTTAGCAGCATGTAGATTAAGCAAAACTATGAACTGAATACAAAAAAGGACTACTAGGATTAAAACATTAAAGAATACACCCAAATCCATTCAAGGAAAAGGCTGTACACAACAGACAGGAACGCTGTTTACATCAATCATAATTTTCACTCCAGTCCACCATCCTTGACGATCAAGACCACAGACAGTGATCAGTGGAAGATATCTGCCACAGGAAAGGAAACAAAACCATATCCCACTGGAAACCTAAGGCCAAGATCTTCATTAATTAATCTGCAGATACCCTCCTGCTCCCAAGCAAAAGCTCAAAACACTCCAACTGCACACACATCAGGGCATGTTACTTCAACCAAGCAAACAAAACCTCCTCACTAGCTAGACAGCAACACCTCGAGAAAAATCACACTGCTGTCACACAAGTAGCAGAGACAGTCAATCCCACATGACTGCTGTCAGGAGAAAGAGAAGGAAGCAATACCTCACTGAGTTTATTATGAGCCAGAAAGCTTCAGCCTGCTATGATTCACTAGGCCAGCGGCTCACTGAGAGTATCATTAAGCAGCCCATACAGATTGGAGGCACTCACTCATTTTAATATTCCCAGTTATACTTAACTAATACACAAAAAGAAGCTCAGAAGATGGTATACATTTTTTCCCCTAACTTTCCTGGAGCAGAAATGGTCTCAGTACACAGGGCAGATAACTTTTGCCATACGGCTTTGTCTAGCCATGCTTTGAGTTAAAATAAATGAGTCTTCTTTGACCCGCACAATTAGGAGGAAGACTTGGCAAACTCATTTCCCCCAGTTCTCTTATTTCCTTCTGTATTTGTCACCTCATAACAGGACACAATAAAAGAAATGTGTCCTGCTCAGGTCCAGCAGATCAAACTCCACTTTGTTATCTCAGCAGGTAAATTTATTACCTGTAGAAGACCTTGAGTTACCCAACAGCAAAGTACCAGCAGTAATTCACTCATCTCTACCATGCTTTACAATACGCTTGTAGAATGTTGCTCAAAAAATTGCCAGCAAGTGGCTGAAGCCATGCCTGGTCAGGGTGGAACTACCAGGAAAGTAATTACTCCAAGCTCAGCTGTTTTAAACAAAGGAGCAGAGGTGTTTCAGAGTGAAATTCAGATGGTACCGCCGAGCATGTCTGTCATCGGTTTTTGTGAAAGTTCTGCCTGGTCTGCTGACAGGAGAAGCCACTCTGTGTCTCCTGGTGGCTCACTCAGCCCAGGACAAAAGCTGCGTTTTCCATACTCTGCAACCCTGGCACAGCTTGTCCGAGCCAGCACTGCTGAGGCGTGAGGGACAGTGTGGTCCAGCCAGCCAATTCATCTCGAGGCCAATTCAGATGCAGCTGATTCATCTCCAGGTCCCCACAAAATGCCCAGCACGCACGCCTCGCAAAATCTGTATGCTGGGAGTTGTGAAACTGCCTTTCTTCAAAAGTTAGGACGAGTGATTTGTTTCCTAACCACAGATCCTTGCGTGTGTCACAGCAGCAGAGTGAAGTATAAGCACAGTCATCAAAGCAGTTCACACTGTGTCGTCTTCTGTCAGGCAAGACCTAGATGTTGCTGGGCTTAACCATGGCACTTGTGTGCCAGTGTTCAAAAAACAAGTTTTCTCTATGAAACAATGCACACACATTTCAATGTAATTTTCATTTTAAAAGATAATAATCAAACCTGAGATAGGTGTGACTCCTCCATCACTTAGCCAGATGTTCTTCCACAGTAACGGCTGCCATGTCATCACCTTTTCCTCCTCCCAGCCCAATTAAGTGTGTTTTCCTCATCAAAGCTCCTGGTTTCCTCCCATTCCCTGCTTCCCATGTTATCGGCTACTTCCTTAGCCCAGCACAAACATCAAAGATACAAACTAATCTCAAGGAGAGAGATGAATATATCGGAACCCATATAGAGGACTATCAGGGTCCAAAACGCTACTTCGAGTCCAAGCTACTGGAAATCATGCTGTCCTTCCCAACACTCGGAGCGCACACCATCGGCGGCCATTTGTAGTAAAGCCATTCCTCACGTCAACCAAAGCAGCATTTCATTCTCAAACAAAATTCCTATGCAACAGCTGCCTGTGAGAGGGGAAATGAGGCAAGTGCTTTCATTTTCCCAAGGGGAATAGCTGGTCTTTCATTAGAACTCATGATGCAATGCCCCTTCACAGTTGAGCTTCCTCTCAACAAAAAGGGCTGAAAATGTTTTTTCTTTATCGCCTCCACTCCCCATGCACATCTCATTTATTGTACCACAGATGTGTAGAGAAGCAGCGCTGTCTTTTTAACATTTACACTCAGTGCAAAGCCCCCCCAGAGATTAGCTCAGCATGAATCCTTGGAGAATACAACTAGAACTGCACAGATTACAATTAAAATGAACTGCAAATCAAGTTGTGGTCCCTAAGAAGAATCGCATCACAGCTGCGACTTTCATAAAGTCCAAGTCTCACAGTGACTGCCAAACCCTAGTCCTGTGTGCAGTAAGAAAGCGCTACACTCAACAGCTAGCAAGCTGCTAGGATGAGGCTGAGAAAAAATTCTACAAACAACCCCCCCAAAACCCTGAAGATTGTTTCCTCAGATACATGGCTTCCCCAAAGTGCTACTATAGGCTTCTACTTATGGAGGGATACAAGTACGTCTCTCTCTTCTATATCATCTACTTTCCAAAGACTTCTAGAAATTAGCATCTCTTGAGGAATAGGGAACCAAGCTCCTTTTAACATTTCAGCTTGACAAAGGAAAATATAATGGACAAAATGTTAACCTAGCCCAGGAACAATACTGAAGTATTTTTATAAGAAATCTAGAGAACCNACCTCAATATCCTTCCTGAACTGAGATCTGTGGGAGCTCAAGACAACTTTTAAATCATATCAGTCCCTATGCCCTGCCCTCACTTTTCATATTAATCCCACACATACAGTGACTCTTGATTCAGTCAGATGAATGAAGATGCCCTGATCTTGCCCTAAATTGTGGTAATTTTTGAAGTGAAGCACTGAGGCTTTGACAAATGAGAAATGCAGCCTAATCCACATTAAGAAAAAAAAATAATCTAAGTCTTGTTTACTCATAAAAATTGCAGCTAATGCACCCTACTTATATCGTGTTTTCATTATTAAAGGACTTAGCCAACAGTGCTATCATACACCAAGGCCTAGCAGAGATTACAGGAAGGTAAACAGGGAAAGGGACTCCTGATCTCAGTTATTGCTACTTCTATAAGCAAGACCACTCTCTTTCCTACAGCCTGCCATCACTCCCGTAGCAAAGAAACAAACTAAAACCTTGC
The DNA here is from genome assembly GCA_013399075.1 of Chloroceryle aenea. Classification (NCBI taxonomy): domain Eukaryota; kingdom Metazoa; phylum Chordata; class Aves; order Coraciiformes; family Cerylidae; genus Chloroceryle; species Chloroceryle aenea. The sequence continues at coordinate 156,369 of VWZY01013422.1, read as the reverse complement.
AATTAAATTATTTTGAAAGAAACCTCTTGCTTCTTCCTCATCCTAACTCTCCTGAGAGCAGAGCAGCTCTGCTAGCCAGAGCAATTTCTCCTTCCATCCCAGCTATGTGCTCTTCCTTCATTTGAAAGCCAGAGAATCACCAGGTAGTTTACTGGTCATGTCCATCTAAAAAGCATCAGAGACACCAGTAGCCAGAAAGGTATGGAGAAGACAAACCAAACAGGGGGGCGGGTGGCCAGGGAGAAGTATTAGCATCCAAGCAGCTCCATTGCTCGTTCTCACACAGCTGCACCTTGACATGTTCATGTCCTCCTGAATGGGGTGAGGTTCCTCTCTGGTTCAGGGAAAGGGGAATTTTCTGACAAGATGGATGTGGCCAGAATAATCTCTGTATCCTCTTTGCTACCTTTGTTTTTCTTTCCTGCACTCAGTGTCAGTCAGTTCTCATGCTGTCAGTGGCACACAAGGCAAGGAAGCTATTTTGTTTTTAGGAAAAGATTTTGTTTTTCTAAGCAGGTTTGGCTGATCTGAATCTTAAATAACTATCCTGACAGAGCAAGTTCAAGAAGAACCTGCACTGTGCCCTCCTGAGCTAGCAAGAGAAGCAGTTCCCTCCCAGTCAGGTGTATGGTGCACCCAGCCTGGTATTCTGCCTCCGACAGCAGCAAAGAGAAAGGCTATTTCGAGAGAGCACGTGAGTCTTTTCTGCAGGCTCTCTGCTGGCATCCACAAGTGGTGTAGCAGGAATTCAGAGGGCACCTCCCTTCCAAGTTTGTTTAGTGTCCATTTATGGACCTGGTGCCTTTGCATGCATGTAAACCCTCTTTGAACCTGCCAATACTGCCCATCTCTAGAACTCCTGTGGCAGCAAGTTCCAGAAATTCATGACTGCAGTGTGAAGACGTACTGCCATCTGCTTTAAGCTGATCTTCTATTAATATATTTAACAGAAGTTATCTTGTGTCTTGAGTACCCCTTAATCCTAATATGGCAGGACTTGGTGAACCAGAGTTTCACATTCAGCTGAAACATCACCTTCGTGATTTTGTAACTCATGATCGCAAAGGTCCTTTTTTCTTCTCCCAAGCGAGGAGCCCCAGACTCCTTACCTTAGTCTTTCCTTACCTTAGTCTTTCCTAAGGTAGCTGCTCCATCCTCTCCATCATTTTGGAGAAGAGCAACTAACTGCAGCAAGCCCTTCCTGAGGTGTGGCGACCAGATCTGCATGCAAAACTCACAACACAGGCACACCAAAGTTTAGGTGCCCTGTGGTTATTAGTTTGTATACTACAGGTCTATGAAAAATCTTTACCTAAGACACCCGTGATGCAACAGCCTCTCTTGCAGGGCACTTCCACAGTGGTTACAAAAATCCCTGCACAACTACCGCAGCTTATAATTTTAGCATCATTTTACAAGGTAAGGACATTCTAGTTAACAAGTAAATACTTAAAACTTGCTGACCATTTTCAGTTTTTCCCAAGTGTCTTCACACCGTGTAGCTTGGCATGCCAACAAAAGCACTGAATGACAAAGGGTCAAGTAAAGCATTACGGCTCCCACATGACCTCTCTGATGTAAACACTCAGATGTTTATGTGGGGAATATTTTTAAGCAGCAGAGAAACAGAACAAGAACTCTAACTTCCCTTTATTCCTTTTAACAAATTATTTTTCTTTAAACAGGGGCAATATAAACACAGTCAGTGTTCAGGCATTACAAAAGGAAGACTAGAAAAAGGAAAGTATTTGTTGGTGACATTAACATTGCTGCTTAAGTTTAAGTTTATCATGACCTCAGCTCTGAAAACCCCCAGTTACAAACCGTGTCATACCCTATATGGCTGTACTTTAACTACTGGCAAGCAACCCACTTTTAAGAAGCCAGTTGTCTGTTTAAAGAGAAAACCAACTGCATGAAGACTGGTATCTGAGGCTTGGCATTAGATTCCATCCACAAAGATATAGCAGCTTTTATGCACATTTTTACACACACACCCTCCCAAATATTATGACATTTTTAAAGCAGTACATCACGTGATTTAAGGAACATTTCATAGGTGTTTCAATTTTGAAAATTTCAGTAAAACTAGATGCAAGAAATATCACAAACAGCAAATAACTTCTTACAGGTCTCCTCTCCAGAAATATGTGAGCCTTGACTGCCAGCTATTAAGTAGGTTTAATGAAGTAAAGTGGGTTACCAGCCTCTTTATGACCTGTACAACAAAAGTCTAGCTTTTAGCCAACAGTTAGGAAATAAGCTTATTCAGGGTATCATACAGAAAATTAGTATATCCTGAAAAGACAGTTAAGTGTGATCTGGAGCCTGAGCTATTAATACAGTTAGCAATAAGACAATTAAGTAACATGACCCTGGGTCATTACATCACAGCATCTGCATATGACCCTGCAGAGCAATAATCCAACACGCTCCAACCAACAGAAGGCAGGAAGAGATTGTTTTCAACAACAACCCCCCAAGGTCTTCAAATGCAGATCCCTACTTTTTCCATTAAAATTGGTATTGGAAACTAACCAGCAGTTCCTAGGGAAGCACAGTATGGGAAAAGCAAGCCTGATGCCAGGCCAAGATGTGCAGTCTTCTCCTCGTGGTTGCTTTCAGCACTTCTTGTCTGAGACAAGCACAATCCTGGCAGTTTTTCCCTTATCACAAACACTGCAGTGAAATCAATGCTGTTCAGAGAGATGCACAGTCCTCTCAAGCAAATACTGATCATAGGGTGAAGTCCCTTGTTTGAGGAACATACAGTTCTCTAAAAAATTCAAGAAGTTCCTGTCTCTCTCTTAGTCAACCTGGTGCTGATCTCATATTTGAAATTTTCTGAAGGGAAAAAGCCCTCCTCTACAACATCTCAAAATTCCACAAAATTTAGGAAGTACAACTGGCTATTTTTCATATGAAATCTGCATTTTAAAGGTCTCAAAAGCCCATAATAACCTAGGGGTTATTATGAGCTTTTGAGAATGTAACCTCTTTACATGGAGCCTCCTGTGTTACAGCTTGCACCCATTTCCCCTTGTCCTATCATTGGATGTCACTGAGAAGAGCCTGGAACCATCCTCCTGACACTTGCCCTTTACATCTTCTAAGTATGTTGAATATGATCACAATAAAACCACCATATACCTTTAGAGTTAACTTGCCTAACTGCTGCTTTATAAACACACACAAGTGCTGAGAGATAAAAAATAACTCCACCTAATAAAGTTTTCAGTGATCTCTCCTTCAGCAAAGCAAGCTGCATTTTCATGAAATACGCCCAAGGGAAATATTTTTACACCAACACTATCTCTCCCCCTGCACTTTGTGTAATCAACACCCTACACAGCTTCCACAGAAATACTAGAAAAGGAACCAATCTCTTCAAACAGGCATCCAAATTAGATGCGCAGAGAAAAGGAGGCATCCCTGCAGTCTGGCCTGAGTGAAGGATTTCTTTCCTCTTTTGCACTCCAGAATATTTGTATCACATGGCACATTTCATTAACAGCTAATACTGTAATGACTGCACCCTCCTGTACACCCTTTATAGGAGTATGTTTTCTTAAAAACTGGATAGTATCCATAAGACATTTCTGAAGCAGGACACTACAATCATTAGCTTTACCTGCTACTGCCAGATCTGATCAGGCAAATATTCACTATTTCAGGAAAGAGTTCTCTGCAGTGCAAGAGAACTACGCACAATAAAACAGTTTACCACTCAGGTCCCATCTTACCCACACACTGTGCTAGCCTGGTGCTATGTGTCAGCAGGCAGCTCACACCATGAACACCTCCCATGGTGAGGTGAGCTGAGCCTGCTGTTCCGTCCGGATCCTTCCCAATTTCTGTCTCAGGGCAGGCAATTCTCTGGTAGTGAGTCACTGCAGAATTACAGAGCAGTTGTTACAGACACTTGGGGGTGTTTTAACGATACCAGTAAGAGAGTGGGGTGATACCAGTGGTGTTTCCATTAACGCTGGTAGGACACGGCAGAGAGAGGAGAATGGGGTAGGAAGGTCACAATGGGTAGGCTTTCAAAAGAGGTGTGAACAGAAGACTTTAGAACACAGTTAATGAATATCCCACTGGAAAAGCTGGATAAACAAACTTTTCTTCTGAGGAAAGGTCAGGAGAACAGCAATTAGGCTGCACCGGAGAACAGGGCTTGCTGCTTACAACCTGATGCTATGGCCCAACTCCAAACACAAGTTATTTTGCCATGCTGGAGAACAGCCACCAGGAAACCAGAGAAGGGGGGAAAAGATTACATGCTTTGTTCTTAAGCAGCAAATGGGAGAATGTGTTGATTTTACAACAAAAAGTTCAAAAGTTGTTCTTTTTTTTCTTTCCAAACAGCTATTTCCCTGCTTTTATGGGCAGGATGTTACAGGCACAAGGAAACGCTGCTGCTGCTCCACCTTTCCTTATGCCCAACTTCTGCTTCAGGAAATGTAATCATGAAGCTCATGAAGGCATGAGATCTGTTAGAGCTGATACACATTTCAGGTGGAAGGAGAAGAGAGTGTACCAGAATCTTTCATAAAAAAAAAAACAAACCCAAACCAAAACCAAACCCCATCCTTTTTAACATTAAAGAGAATAGGGAGAATCAGTACCCACCACACCCTCTGAAAAAAGTCTCAGAACACAGGGCACATGGAAAAGGAAGGGTCACCTTATAGACAATCATGGGATAAGCTGAAAATGTTACAATCAAAATTTCCTCAAATAAACAAATCCTGAAAGCAAAACAAATTAATTGCCTGTTAATAAAAGTCTCTTACATTAACATTTCCTGCACTTCAACAGAAAATGCTAAGAATTTGAAGTTTATTTCACATTTTGTGGGGGCAAAATAAAGCAAGCAACTTGATATTAACTTAATTTTGACAGGGGGATCAAACCAAAAGTTTAAAATAACAATCAAAACCCATCACTCAACTGGAAGAAGAGTGTTTACCTATGCCCATAGACTTGTTTTGTTACTAAATTATACCGCTAACATCTCATTAGAAGTTTTTCAATTTCAAAAGCTTACAAACAGACACGCACACTCCCAAAACTACATAGTCAGGGGTAACCTCTGCAAGAGCTGGAATAAACGAGAACATAACCCCTCTACTCTGCCCTGGTGAGACCTCACCTGGAGTACTGCATCCAGTTCTGGAGCCCCCAGCACAAGAAGGATGTAGACATACTGGAGTGTGTCCAGAGGAGGGCCACCAAAATGATCAGGGGAATGGAGCATCTCTCCTATGAAGACAGGCTGAGGGAGTTGGGGATATTCAGCCTGCAAAAGAGAAGGCTCTGGGGCAACCTTATAGTGACCTTCCAGTACCTGGGAGCCTACATGAAAGTGGGGAAAGGTCTATTCAAAAGGATGGTAAAAAGTGGCACCCTTGCACACAAGCTACAAGGCATCCCTGAGCCTAAGAAAGTTCTCTCAAGGTAGTAGAGCCTGGTCCTTGATTATTAAAACCATTCATTAGTAAGTCCTAATGAAATCAGCAGAGTTATTCATGCAGTCATTTACAAGAGTAATTAGTGAACTGTAATGACAGTCAGTGCAGTTACTTACACGGGCTCTATAAACATACCAAGGTGATACAAGCTGGTGTGCAGACACACGGGAAATGTATGTTTTTAGAAAAAATAAGATGGCAACATCAAAGTGTGGAAACACAGGAACTTACAGGGAGCTTACCACAAGCTTTTAATCAAATGGGTTTTAGGATACAAAATGGGCAGAAGCCACAGCTGGCTGTGCTATTATAAAATCAACATTTTAGAAAAAGACCAGAGGCAACCTAAACAAGCAAACTACAAAGGATGCAAATGATCCCACAAAAAGATAATGCTGTGCGGTGCACAACTGGAGATGCCACCACACCTCCCAGTTTTGCTTCAGTAAGCTACATTTTGTTTGTAATTTCTCAATCTAGTACCTCTTACTAATTTACATTATTGGAAAATTAACAAGAGCCCAAAACATCTGACAGGCTTAACCGGACTACGTAATACCACATTTCTAGTCATAAGAAGCCTAGTCCTATCCTAAGGAAAAGCACTGATCAAAACCAGCAACATCTTTATGTTACTGGTAACATAAGGAGAGCGTTCTCTCTCCTCTTTGTACTCCTAAGTAGTTTTACATGGCCACATAATTAGACTTGAAATGAAGCACACCTCCTCCCAGCCACCCTCCCACACGGCTGTGCGGTGGTTTGGGTCGTACAGCCCACACACAGGACAGCCGAGGAACCTGCTCTGGTGCATGGCTTCTGCAAACACCCTCTGCACCCAACAGAGTGGCAGGCACCACACAGACCCTGCACCACGGTCCCCTCCTACCACCAGAGTCCCAGATACGTGCCCCAAGCCACAAAGGATGAAACTGGGCAGGAAATACTTACATTTTCCAACAGAATTAACCCTACTGCATGCCAGTTATGGAGCTGCATTCCTTTCCTGCTTGGCACATCTCAGGAGTTCTTCAGCCAGAGCAATTTTTTTTCCTGCCCACACAAGACACCTGCAGCCAACCTTATTTCAAAACACTTTGAAAGGAATTTGTGTGCATGTAAACAGGCAGGTGTAATACTGTCAAGGAGCCACGCTCTTGTTTTAGTTAGTTCAGATCATAGAATCACTTAGGTTGGAAAAAAACTTTAAGATCCTCAAGTCCAACCATTAGCCCTACTCTACCACGTCCACCACTAGGCCATGTCCCCAAGCACCACATCTATAATGCTTTTAAACACACCCAGGGGTGGTGACTCAACCACCTCTCTGGGCAGACTGTTCCAAGACCCAATAAACCTTCCAGTAAAATAAATTTTCCATAATGTCCAGTTTAAACCTCCCCTGGTGCAGCCTGAGGCCATTCCCTTTTGTTCTGTTGCTAGTTACTTGTGACCAGCACCAACCTCTCTACAGTTTCCTTTCAGGTAGTTGTAGGGAGCGATAAGGTCTCCCCTCAGCCTCCTTTTCTCCAGACTATATAGCCCCAGTTTCCTCAGCCGCTCCTCATTAGACTTGTTCTCCAGGCCCTTCACCATCTTAGTTGCTCTTCTGTGGACCCGCTCCAGCACCCTGATGTCTTACCAAGGGTGCATTCTATCTCCTCAAGGTCATTGATAAAGATGTTAAATAGAAGTGGTCCTAATACTGAACTCTAAGGAACGCCACTCGTGACTGACTGCCAACTGGATTTAACTCCATTCACCATGACTCTTTGGGCCTGGACATCCAGCCAATGTTTGACCCTGCAGAGTCTATGGCCCAGGGCAGCCATTTTTTTTCATGAGGATGCTGTGGGAAGCAGTGTCAATGGCTTTGCTGAAGTCCAGGTAGACAACATCCACAACCTTTCCCTCATCCACCAGGAGGGTCATCTTGTCATAGAAATAGATCAGGTTCATCAAGCAGGACCTGCCTTCATAAGCCCATGATGACTGAGCCTGATTGCCTGTGTATGGTGTGTAATTGCAGTCAAGAANCACCTCTCTGGGCAGACTGTTCCAAGACCCAATAAACCTTCCAGTAAAATAAATTTTCCATAATGTCCAGTTTAAACCTCCCCTGGTGCAGCCTGAGGCCATTCCCTTTTGTTCTGTTGCTAGTTACTTGTGACCAGCACCAACCTCTCTACAGTTTCCTTTCAGGTAGTTGTAGGGAGCGATAAGGTCTCCCCTCAGCCTCCTTTTCTCCAGACTATATAGCCCCAGTTTCCTCAGCCGCTCCTCATTAGACTTGTTCTCCAGGCCCTTCACCATCTTAGTTGCTCTTCTGTGGACCCGCTCCAGCACCCTGATGTCTTACCAAGGGTGCATTCTATCTCCTCAAGGTCATTGATAAAGATGTTAAATAGAAGTGGTCCTAATACTGAACTCTAAGGAACGCCACTCGTGACTGACTGCCAACTGGATTTAACTCCATTCACCATGACTCTTTGGGCCTGGACATCCAGCCAATGTTTGACCCTGCAGAGTCTATGGCCCAGGGCAGCCATTTTTTTTCATGAGGATGCTGTGGGAAGCAGTGTCAATGGCTTTGCTGAAGTCCAGGTAGACAACATCCACAACCTTTCCCTCATCCACCAGGAGGGTCATCTTGTCATAGAAATAGATCAGGTTCATCAAGCAGGACCTGCCTTCATAAGCCCATGATGACTGAGCCTGATTGCCTGTGTATGGTGTGTAATTGCAGTCAAGAAGATCTGCTCCATGACCTTTCCTGGCACTGAGGTCAGACTGACAGGATTGTAGCTCCCCAGATCCTCCTTTCAGCCTTTCTTGTAGATGGGCATCACATTTGCTAATCTCCAATCCACTGGAACCTCCCCCATTTGCCAGTACTGCTGGTAAATGATGGAGAGAGGCTTGGTGAGCACATCTGCCAGCTCCTTCAGTACTTTTGTATGTAACTCATCCATGTTGCCATTAAAATGGGTAGCAGATAACTTTCACAGCAGAAGCAGATTTTTTTATATGCTAGTAATACACGATGTGTAGATGACACATTGACTGCTGTCGCTGGTGATACACTTGAAGCTGGTGGGTGGAAAGAGGCTCCCCGCCAACCAGCTCTGAAGTACCATCCCTTTGCAGTGTCTTGCCCAGGAACAGGGGGCATCAGATGTGCTCCTGTGTATTAAGATGGCTCAACCTGCGCTCCTACTCCCTTAGGGATCTTTTTGCAAACTACTACTAGTTAAGAGAATAATTTGGTTAAGCGAATCTCCTGCACAACTGGAGATTCCTGGGAATATTTTTCTAATCGGTTGTAAACAGTAGGCTTAGCAAACCCTTTCTAAATATTACATTCATCAAGGAAACATTACTGCTGCACCCATAACCTCAGCATTCTTGCGTTTCAGTTTACAGTAAGTCACGTATGTCCATTTAACAGGACGTTTTGAAATACCAAGTTATCAGGAATAGTGGCAATAGCACACTTGATTTTCATATTAAGTCTTCCAACATCACGAGTCCTTCCAGATCTGACTGCTTTGGTTCAGAAAGATTAGCTCCTGCTGAAAGGGCTACTGCTGTCTTCCACCACAACAGCTGTTTGCAAAATGTGATCTCTGTCTCTGTCCAAAACTTCACCGATATTTGGTGTCTTGATCCAAGCTGTTTAAGTGACTCTGTGTTGCTGACAGCTCTGCAGTAGAAAATGCAATCAACAAACCTAGTATAGTAAGACTAAATACTAAGAATCAGCATAAGAAAGAGGAGACAAAATAAGCTCAGCAATCTTCATTTATATTTGTAAATAACAGAACAACTCTTCCCCTACCCAGATTTAGAAAATCCCAACATCCAGCTTGCTTATTAGAAACAAGAACGATCAAAAATGCTGCCAAGGGACACCTGGCCCCTTAAGAGGCCTCTCATTTATTTCCTTTGCAGCTGGGCAATAGAGAAAGTCAGTACTTTGCACTCTTGCACTCAAACCAGGAATGAAGAGCCAGTTCAGATTTTGCCATGAATGCACATGTAGTTTTAAGGAGATGAGGTTTAATCTGGGGGTCTTTAACTGTTTGCACTGGAAGTGAAGTGCTGAGCAAGTATAGGTTAGAAGCTTTACTATGAACTTGAACACAACCACCAAGTAAGGGTTTAAGTACACTTATTTGGAAATAGGGTTATGGAACAGTATTAAAAATGCTTTCAGGAGACAAATATAGAACATTTGAGCATCACATTTGCAATAAAAATTTGCAAAAAGATAGTTTTGAAAAACCAAACTGCTACCTCTGTATCACACAAGTATCTACTGATTGAAATTGTGGCAAACAGCAACAGCCATTCTCAGGTTGATCACAACTTCAACAAATGTTACAAAGCCTGAGACAAGGTTCACAATATTACTTATCAAGAAAACACTTTTCCCCACTCTCAAAACTCCAGCCAGCAGTGCTCTGTTGCAGCAGGGGGAGAAGCTATTGGGACATGGTAGGTTTGTCTATGATAGAAATTCTTCTGAGTGTCTCTGGAGCAGTCCAGGAAGAATCAAGGAACCAGTGGGAAAAGGTAGTGCAGGCACAAGTCAGCACCATGTGCTGATGGAGACACATTTAGCTGGTTCAGAAATGTTGCTCAATTCAAGGACTGCCTACTCTTGAAATAAAATGGCATCCATCCTTTTGAGCAGCATCTTTAGACTTGCTCTCAACAGCCATCAATTAAAACCTTAGAACAAACTAATTCATTTATGGTTTATCATCATTACATTCTTCTCCATATAGTACTGCCTTCCTTGCACACTTGCAAACACGAGTAGTTTTAGGTGTTCTGTTGCAATATTTTCATCAAGCAACTTTAACTGTGAGGCTGGGTCTGCAGATCCCTTGCTGCAGAAACTGGAAGGTGCCCAGCAAAGGAAGCAGGAACAGCAGGAGGAACCTCTCAAGGGAATGTCTTGGCAGGAACAGGTTCCACCCCTGTCCTGAAAAGGAGTTTTAAAGTACAAAAATATCCATAGATGATACTAATGGCAGGTTCTCTCCTTTTAGGGGAGCTGACTTGAGATTTGATAGTAATTAGGGTTTGCTGGATCATGAAGATTCACATCTGCAAGTGAAGCAATCACAGCCAGGATTCTGTGCATTCTGTGCACAGAAGCCTGTCATAGTTGTAGATCTAACCAGATCAGAAGACATTTCGTACTACACAGAGGACAGAGCCAGGAAGGGAACAGGATGGGACATGAGACTGATCTGGAGCAAAACACCTGAACAGTTTAATTCCCATGCCAGGTGATGCAGGGAGTCAGGAGGAGCCAATTCCACCAGATAAACCCAGCAGCCATATCTGAGACGTCCTAGTGCATCCAAGATGCATGCACAAGGCTGGCAGCTACATCAGAGATTCAGCAGGACACCTGCAACCTGTGACGTGGCAACAGGAGACTGGTCAGGATACACATCCCACAGTGACAGCAGATACCTCTGGTTTAAGCAACTGAATCCCAACCTATAGCTGACTCGATGGTGAGCTGAATTGCTCTCAGCTCCGCTGTCAGCACCGACAGGAAGACACTTGCATTCAAACACCTGCACACAGGTTTTTTTAGTCCAGAGCTGAATCCTACCCCAATAACATCAGCAAGAAGATGACTTTAAAAACCCACAAAGATGGTTTGGTTTTTGCAACTTAAAATCTGTGGAATTCCATGTCACAAAGCTCTGGGGATGCTATAGGTTTCTAAAGTAACTCATAGTAATTTGCAGCAGAAAATAACCTAGCTCACAAATCAGAGATGCTAGGAAAAGGTTCTGGCAAAACACCACTGTGTATCTGCCCTGTTTCTCTGCTCCGCCCTGCTCTAGACAGACCATGCTTTTGACTCCTCACGGGTATCCACACATTCCTTGTTTCAGCAGCCACTATGGGATGGGAATATCAACACAGAGAGAGCAGCAAACAGCGGGTCCCAAGCCAAGACCCAGCTTACCAAGGTGACTGGCAGACAAGACCTGCACAGAGCCCAAGGCGACCAATTCAACCCTAACACAAAAGGGACTTCTTCAAGCCAGGAACACAAGTAGTGGTGCACTTGCAGATGGGAAGGAGCTGTTGTTAGTATTGGAACACACATTCACAAACATTTGTGAAATAACAGAGGGAAAAAAAAAAAAAACAACATGTTGAAATGATCAGTTTTTCTTTTAAAGCAAGCTTTGGAGTACTGTACAGGAAATTCATGGCCTTATGCCACATATTCCACAACAAGGGGACAGGGAAAGACTCATCAAGATTAGCACCATATATTCTGTGTGATGGATGAGGCAGAGTCTGTGGGAGGGATGCTGGCAAGCAATAAAGCAATTAAAAACTGTAACCTAACCCAGAGAGACAAGGAGAAGAAATAACGCTGGCTCTTCCAAACTAGAGACAACTTGACTTAGTTATCCAGTGTTTTTAAAAATAAACACATACTTCAATGTGATCACTTATAAAAGAATTACTTTATTACTAGAAAGCACAATCCAGAATTAGAGTACCACAGTGCTCAGATTCATCAAAAAACTATGAAGACTATGATGAAACTTTAAACCTAAGGACAAAGAGATATCTTCAGATGAGAACAGTTCCACTTAACTACACATGAGCAGCTCCATGGAGAAGGATCCCGGCACCCTGGTGGACAGTAAGTTATCCATGGAACAGCAATGTGCCCTTGTGGTCAAAAATGCCTGTCCTGGTGTATGTAAGGAAAAGTGCACCAAGCAGGCCAAGGTTGGTTCTCCTCCCCTTCTACACTGCACTAGTGAGACCACATTTGGAGCACTGTGCCCAGTTCTGGTCCCCCCAGTTCAAGACAGACTAGAGAGTGTCCAATGGAGAGCTCCAAAGATGATGAAGAGACTGGAACATCTCTCTTATGAGGAAAGGCTGAGACCTGGGATTGATTAGCCTGGAGAAGAAAAGCATGAGAGGGGATCTTATTAATGTTTTCAAATATCTGAAGGGCAGGTGTCAAGTAGAAGGGGTTAGTCTCTTTTCAGTGCTGCCCTGTAATAGGATGAGAGGTAATGGTAGCAAGTTGAAAACAAAGAAAGTTCAACCTCAACATGAGGAAAAAACTTCTTCACTGTGAGGGTGATGGAACCCTGGAACAGGCTGCCCAGAGAGGTTCTGGAGTCCTCTTTACTGAAAATTTTCAAGACCCACCTGGATCTATTCCTGTGTGGCATATCCTAGGTGTTCCTGCACTGGCAGAGGGGTTGGACTCTATCTCCAGGGGTCCCTTCCAACCCCTACCATTCTATGATTCTATATGCTTTTTTTTTTTTCCTTATACCTCAACAAGAATTCTGCTAAACGAATATTTTAGAACATTTATCATAAAAGACATGGGGGTTGAATGAAAAAATAACCACAAGAACAGATGAAACACTGGAAAATGTAGTCATGTTGTTTTGCTTCCCTGCTTATTAACAGAGACTGCAGCATAACTAACTCTCTTAAACAGACTTTTTTAAACAGGTCCTATCTTGGGGGAGGGTTTATTTAGGGTTTTGCATGAATTGTCTTTAAAACATTTTATTGCTTCACTGTAGATGATTTAGCTATTATTTACATTGTTGCTTCTGATGAAGAACTGTTACACTAATAGTTTTCTGCTTGTTTCCAATGCTCTCCTCTGTTCCTTCTCAGCAGTGCATTAGTGCATGGGCCAGCCACCAGGCAAGATGGAAGCTACCTTAAGTTTAGAAAGACTGTGATGTTCTTCCCTTCAGTGGTTTACTATTAAAAAGACCCCCAGCTTATTTCTGTTTGAAGCCCACAGAGAAAGCAGGAGTACAAGTTTCTGTTGCCCTGTCTGGAGAAAGTACAGTTAACCCATTTAAAGACTTATCTGTTCAAAGCTCTCTGTTGGGGGGGTGGATCTGCCAAAGAGACCTCCACTCTCCCAAAGAAAGCCTGGCACTCCAAATAGCAGCATAAGTTTCAGAGAAGCCAGCTCTTGTTTCAACCCAAGAGACAGATAAGAAATTGTTACAGCTGGCTTTCATTTTGACAGGTCAAGAGAGATCTGCAAATCCTACACACTCTCAGCACATGAGAGTTAATCTATCCAGTCAGGGAAAAATGAAAAGCAAGAATTACCCCTTCTGTTTACAGTCTTCAAGGAGGACAGAAACTTGTATTTCCTAAGATCTGCCTTTCGACTGCAGCAAGCATTAACAGCCTTCTATAAAGAGGTAAAAAAAAGGAAAAAAACCAAACCAAATCAAACCAAACCCAAACACCACCCCCCCACACACACTCCCTCCAAAACAAAACAAACCAAAAAAACAGGACATCATTGACCTCATCACTCTCTACAGCTACCTGAAAGAACATTGTAGAGAGGTTGGTGCTGGTCTCTTCTCTCAGGTAATTGGTGATAGAACCAGAGGGAATGGCCTCAAGCTGAAACAAGGTAGGTTTAGACTAGACACTAGGAAAAAAATTCTTCATGGAAAGAGTGGTGGGATATTGGAATAGGCTGCCCAGGGAGGTGGTTGAGTCGCCATCCCTGGATGTGTTTAAGCATCACTTAGACGTAGTGTTGGGGGATATGGTCTAGGGGTGAACTTGTAGAGTAGGGTGAAAGGTTGGACACAATGATCCCAAGGGTCTTTTCCAACCTAGATGATTCTATGATTTCTGCCTGAATACAGCCAGAGAAAGAAACAAGGCAATATATGGGGAGTCCATAATATATATTACCTTATCTAATTAGGGACACCAAATAAAGGACCTAAAAGAAAACTCGCTTGAACTGCCATCCATCTTCCTGCAAAGGATATTAAAAACAAAACAACAACAACAAAAAGCCCATAAAACAACACAGGAACCAAACACAGAAAAAAAAAAACAAAACCCAAAACACAACAAAGCACACAACAAACAAACCCCAAACACAAACACCCAACATTTGAAAGGCTAATGAAGAAAAGTATGAGCAGATAGGTTCTCTCGTCAAGAGTTCAAGACCACCCTCAAGTTGCATGGGGTAACTGGATACTGTGTGGAAGCCAACAAAACAGGATGCTCTTTTTGAGCAAATGAAAAATTATTGGCTGGAAGCTAACAGGTCAGCTTCTGTGTTCCTGGGTATTGGGAGGTCCAAAATCCAGTTTGCAAGGGAACCCTCAACCAATTCCTCAAACATAACCTGCAGCTCATCAGCAGAGTTAATCCCCTTCTTGTAAGACAGACCTTTCCCTAGTTGAAAGGAATGCTAATGACAGAAGTGAATGCAGACCCTACAACATACACTGTTGGCATCACATATATACGGAGACTCTGGAAAAACCCACCTGTACATGTTTCCCTAACCTAAGTAATACAGCAGAGTGGTACAGGTAGAGGAAAGAGACCTATGTCCAGCACCACAGAAAAAAAGGAAACTGAAGGTCCTACAGCCTTTTTAAATTTACAGCCTCGAGGAAAAGTCAGCCTTCCTTTCTCCCTTTTCACACTTCTTCCACACTGATGAGGAAGTGGGGGGCAGGGAAGGTTGAAAGTACAGTCTGAATAAAAATCTACCTCAAATAATCCCCCCACCATCTGTTGCAATTTATAGCAGAGATGTATTTTAAACCATACAATCCCCCAAGGCATGCTGCCGCTCTCACTGGCCCCTCTTGTACGACTGTGAGTACTCTGCCTTGAGTAGCACCAGCATGTAGCTACATCCCAGGGAATTAGAAGATAGAGGAAGACAAGAATCTTCCATTTATCTGAAGTGAGTGTCTCACTATTCTGTACATTTTGCTACTGCCCCACTTTTGTGACTTTCCTGCAGAAAAGCCCTTGGGCTGAGGGATGCGTGGAGAGATGACGGAACAAACTTCTACTGAAGTAAACAGCAGGCTACACTTCAGGATAGTGTTGCTCCCAGCAGCTGACAGCAGGTCAGAAGGGCAATATATACTACCTGGAGCCAGGGTAAACTGGAATACCACCCCACTGATGACAGCTACAGAAAGACACAGATGGGGAAAGCCTAACACCTCTCCTCTCCCACAGCAGGAAGGGGTGTGAAAATTCTCTTTGACAGCATCCCCACAGGGTACTCACAGAGTAACTGGCTCTGTGCCCACCTCCTTGGAGAAGATCTGGGAAAACTAGCAAGTCCAAGTGCACGTCTCGATGTATGATGTGGCTGCACTGACACAGTAAAGGAATGAAGGCTCCTGAAAATTCTTATGGTTGTAAAAACATAGTGGTCTCCTACGCAAAGCTTCTGAAAGACACGGGCTCCATGAATGCAAATTAGCTGGTTGTCCCCAAAGAGACTGGGTTATAAAGAAAGCTCAAAACACCATCTGACCTATCCCACAGGGATTAAGACAGAAACACTGGCATTTGGGAAAAGGAAGCAGCTACAGAGAGTAAATACTCAGAGCAGCAAGAGCAGCAAGTACCTGCATGGAGTAGGTAAGTAGCTGTTATCTGACAAAGGAAAGGAGTGGCTGTAGGAGGTACCAGAGATCAAAGACACGGCAAGTAGAGCAGGGAGGAGATTAAAGGGTTGAGCTGCAGACATCCACCCAAACCAGACTGAGTCAGTACAACAGCATGGGAAAGACCAGGGAGAGCTCAAGCCCTGGTGGAAAAGGGAATCTTGCTGCACCCAAGAAATGTATGCAGTCAGAAATCATCACAGGGAGCAAAAAAAAACAGAGGGAAAAAAAGTCGGGCTGCGGAAGAGGAATTAAGAAAAGATACAAGCCACTGGTGGGAGTGGAAAGCAAACAGTTACTGTTCCTACATCACAAGCACTTCCCAGCACCAGAAATGTATCAGCATTAGGATGCTCTTTGGACATGGCAATGGTTCACCATGTCAGACAAAACCGTCTTCTAGCAAAGTCACACCACCACAGCCTCCATGCCCAGGGGAGGAAATACTTTTAAGAAGCAGTCAGGAAGCCATTTGTATTGTATCCCAATGTAAATGCTCAGTGGTCTAGGACATACAGATACTTTTCTTCAACTCGGGCTAAGAATTTGCTATAGAAGGCCAGGAAACCTAGTGCTACACTCTTGAATTCCAGCTTTCCAGAAGCCAAACCCAATCCCAAGAGAGTCTCTGCCTTGGCTTGCAGCTTACTCTGCTACCTGGTTTAGCATAACATATAGAGTTTGATCTCCCAGCTTTGGTCCTCCTGCCCTTCCTGGGCTACTCTCCTCTGAGAAGAAGGTAAGCTATAGCACAGAAGAAGGTAAGCTATAGCAACCTGGCCTGCAAAAATATCAGTTCAATCCTCCTTTCTTTGAGGATACTATTTACACTTCATAACAAGCAAAAAAATAGGAAATGGAGATAAAGAGCAGCTGACTGTAACTAATCAACAGACTGGTAAGTCAAGTACTCAAGTTTGCTTGGTGTACAACGGACCAAGTAAAAAGAAAACTGGAGGCAGTACAGCTTGGTGACCTAGGGGTACCAAAAAGAGCAGCAGTCAGTTGCTGCTAACTAAAAATGCTGGAGGTGAGTCTGTCTCTCCTCACTGTGAAAGCCAAAGAAAATAAGCAGCACTTCACTTTGACAGTTAAAGAGGTAAAGGGATTTAAATTGCATGTTAAAAAGAAAATGGAAACTCAATTTTTTTCCTACAGAGATGCACTTGAATTCACCCAGCATCCTCAAATCCCCAGAGGCAGACACCATGTCTACCATGCACATACTGCACCTACTAAGTGTCAGAGGAGGCTGGTGGGTGTCACTGACTAAATTAAAGCATGACAGGTCAAAAGCAAGGTTGTTCATATTGCTACATGTAAAGCAAACTTCTAAGAAAGCACTGCTGTCAAGAGCTGCTTTTTTTTCCTCTTTTTTCCCCAAGTACCTGTCACAACAGCTAAGCCATTTTAGGGAGTGTTTAAAAAGGAATAAGCTAAACATGGTACTAAATTTGAGGCTTACAAACCTCAAAGGCTTTTTTCAAATTACCTTTCATTTTAATATCACATTTAACAGGGCAGAATATGGAAAGGCTTTTCCGGACTTCAAGAGTCTGAAGCCTGCTTTTCACAGGTGTCAAGTGCTTGCAGTTGTCATCAACTTTTCTGAAGGTGTCAGAAGAGCTGTCATTTGAGGTAAAGAAAAGAAGTCCTTTAATTCTTTCCACAGAAGACAAAGCAGCAGCAACAAAACTTATTTGCACAGCAAAGTCCAAAAGGACTAGGAGTTTAAAAATTAATGCTTAGTCTTGTCTTTACATTTAATACCATGGCGTGCCTGAATAAACTCTGAAAAAAAATCAAGCTGTAAGCTTGATATCAGTGAATATTTAATATTTCTTAAAACATAGCTTGGGAAGACAGACAATATGTTTACAGCCGACTTCCGCATAGCACAGATTACATGCTGATAAGTATTTTCTAAGTACTAAGCAATGAATACTTGACTTCAACAATGAGATATGATTTCTCTCTCATTAGCTGCCATATGCAGTGGCAAAAGTGAAATATGAATATATGGAAAAAAGACTACACAGTAGTTTTGCCTTAATTGTTTTGTGCTTTAAACCAGAGATATTTCCTGCCATTTTTAACATGTTATCCACTGCCACTTCCATATTTCTAAAAGAAGATTCCTGTTCAGTCTGCCACTTCGACTAGCGAAGTGAGAAGATAGAGAGCACTTAGACTTGTTGTTTATGAGATGACAAATGCTTTGAAGAACCTATTAGGAATGTATTACAGTCAATATCAATTCAGACTAGCAGTGGAAGTTACTTCTGAATTAGAGACAAGTCTTCATTAGATCACTCCAAGAGATAGATAATACCTTCAGACTTGAAGCTGTGCATTCAATTTAAGATTTGCCAACAGCAAATAATTAAAATTTGAAGCTACCATTTATTTTCTTAATGCTAAGAGTTACGAGCAGTACGTAGAGCCATGTGGTGACTACATCACTTCAAAACACCATCAAGTAATAAATTCGATTTTAAAAAATCCAACAAAACAAACAAAAACAAACAAGCAAACAAACAAAAAAACAACAAAACAAACCCACAAAACAACAACCAACCCACCACATAAAACAAAACCACAAAAACATATTGTCAATCCTCTTCTGGGAGGAGCCAGGAGGAGAATGTGGGAAGAGATAAAGCACGGTGAATAGTAGGATAAAGAAATATCCCACATAAATTGCCTCTACGTTCTCACATAGCTAGCACCAAACTACTGTCAGTAAGCTCTGCTGATCCTAAGACAGCTCCTCCAGACACCAAGCATCTCTGCAACACACATCACTGCAAAGAGCTACAGTGCAGGATCTAGTCCATGCATTGCAAAGCTCTCCACGCCCCATTCAGCCCTCTCACATCCCAGGCATCTTGACTGGCAAGGTTAAAGCTCTAAATAGAGACACACTCTTTTCTGCTGGCAGAACTCAAGCAGCCCCACACCCTCTGTTTTCCTAGATGAGTCATCTTACTGGAGTTCCCTGATCTTATATACTACAGCCCCACCAAAAGATGTATTGGCATAAATGAGGGATAGAAGGAACCCAGTGTTACACTGGGCAAAGCCACCAATTCACGCCACACCATACTCTTAATGGCTTTTATTTGCTCTAGGAAGCAAACACTAAAGCATTATCACCCATACTTGGTCAAACACAACTTGAGGGTTTTTTTCTAGGTGTGACACAACCCAACAACTCGAAGCTTTCAAGGACAAGTGGGTATTTCACTCCCCTTCCCTATAGCTGTGAGGTCTCATCTCCTCTCTGTCTCTCATCATTTCTTCAAATCCTTGGTGAGGAAAACTCAGCTCACCAACCTGTCAGGAAACTAACCCTGGAAGAAAAGCTAAGCTAGAAAAACAAGCAGAATAGGAGACAGTGCATGGACAGAGCATGTAAGGTTTTCCTTCAGCAGTTTCAAGCTGCTCTACCAGTCAACAACATCCTGACCCACTCACACCAAGTGAGCCAAAAGTCTCTAGGTTTCCAGCGACTAGGCTGGTCGCTTCTTAAAAGCAAATATACATATATTTCCATGCAAAACTACTATTCACTAGCATTCACTATCCTTTACATTACTCTCTGAAGAGCCAATTCCCCTCAGAAAAGAGTTTGAAATGCTATCTGAGCAAACAGGTAAGGCAAAAACTCAGCTTGTAAAGGTTTAAGGAAAGGGATTCAGACTTCAGGTGTCCTAATGTGGGTTTCGAAAGAGGATTTGTTCACCACTAGCAAAGACATTTGGGAAAGTGCATCCCGTTGACTACATATGCAGATTTTTTTTTTCCTTCTTAGTTTTATTTTATTCTTCTTAACATCTTTTTTTTTCCTTCTTAGTTTTATTTTATTCTTCTTAACATCAGAGAGATTGAAGGCCTCAAAAAAGCAGCTCTAGTAGAAAAGTAGAACAGACACCAGGACTGAAGCTGCTTATCTCATGAACAGGAGACAGCCCAAGAGCCCAAACAACACCAAAAGATAGTATCAAATGCAATAGCACCTGTGTGCAGACAATCCTCATGCAGATTTCCAAGCTCAAAACAGCAGAACTTGTAGTTGCTGAGGTGAGAGGTATTAGGCATGACAAAAGCAAACAACTGACAGCCTTCAAAATTCAACATGCACTCTCAACTTTGGCAACCCCCTGGGCTTAATTTTTTTTTCATCAGGAGCTAATGTACAATCTCACAGGTTACCTCTGCACCAGAGTGAAGTCACCGTTGGGTGGTTTTGACCACTCTGGTCTATAATTCTACTTCAGTCGGATGATACATTCCATCTGCAACCACAATGAACTGTCATCTCCCCAGAAAGGGACAGCTGAGATGTCTAGTAGATAAGCACCATTCAAATATTGAGTTGGGGCCTGCAAAGAGAATGAGTATGGGAAAAGGCTACTTGCAAGGACAGAAATCACCACATGCCCTTTATGATACTACAGGGTCCCTGAAATAAGTTCACATATTCCAAGACTTTCTCACTCTCACTTATGTGTACGCTTAATGAATTTAAATGAAAGCTTCACACGTCCAGTAGTTGACTATTAACACAAAAAACAAACAAACAAACAAACAAACCAACCAACCAACCAACCTACTACCAGACACAAAGAATGGGAAATGCTTATCTGGAAAGTATTTGAAATTACAGAATTGCAAATGTCATACTGTCCTTCTGCATTCAGAAGTATTTCCCTTATTAAAAAGTTCCCTTCTGTTATTTATGATCTGCCTATAAATCATTTCTTTGTAATTCACCCTGCAGAATGAACCATCTTTCTTTAAAGCATCAGAGTCATCCTACACGGTTGATCATCAGATGAAACAATGAGGCAACACATCCTCCATGGGAAAGGAAGCACGGCTATAAAAGCAGGCATGAAGAAGATACTGAAACTTAGACGGATGACAAACTTGAATATTCAATTATATTATTCGAAACTACTTTCCTCCTTTCAGGTATTCTTACCGAAACTATAAACACAATTAAAAATCACATATGACTAAACCCAAGGTCATACATTAACTTTGAAATCACACACCCCCCCTTTGAAATATAAGAAATGGAAGGACATTTTGTATATTTGCTTATAAACCACTAACTTTTCAACCTTGTTCCTCTTATATCAATAGCTGAGTTAAAAAAAAAAAAAAAAGCAGACTTATTTAGGTCAGATAATTGCAAAGACCAAGGCAAGCTGTTCCCTTTGCTTTATTTTAGAAAAGACTGATATGATTAGGATGAAGACAGATTTGATCTGTTCTTCCCAACGAAGGATTCTGCATGGTTTGTTTCATCTGAAGGCAACTAGCCTGGTAAAGAGCCCTTCGGTCTCTGCCATACACCACAAAATGGACCTACACCCAGATTTTTCACAAAAGGTATCCTTGAGTTGTTTAGAGTACTGACAATTATCAGATTAAACTGTTCCAGAAAATCAGTTCTGTAGAAACAAACCACCTCATTTCTAAAGCTCACTCCTAAGTCCCACTCCTCATTGGAAATCTCCTCCCATACCATGCGAAAGGTTTGTGCTGTGAGAGTTGGGGGAAGGAGCACGCAGTGATTCTGAAGTAACCAAGGGAAGCCAAAGCACAGGACAGAAAGCCAGATGCCTGCTTTAAAATCCTTTAAAGTTTATAAATGCCCAATCCTTTAAGGTTTATAAATTCATCAAAGATGTATCTGTTCATTTTTATCTGTGTCTTGTGATAGAAATAGTTAGTGGAAAACAGGCATTCGTAATCCTGCCAGAATCCAGAACAGGCCTGCAGTTGAGACCAGCTAGCCCCGGAGCTCCCTGGCCAAAAAAGCCCTTTGAAGGCAGCCCTGCAGCACTTGATCCCAGAAGAGCAAGCACCGAGAGACACAACTGGGGGATGGGAAGGAAGCTCGAGGATCTGCCACCCCAAAGGGAAAGGGGGTAAAGTAACCTCCATACTAGAATAAATACACGTAAGTCCAGGGAAAAGGTAATGCCGAGTCTCCTTCCCTGGGAGCATTGACAACTCTCTGCTGCTTTGAGTCAAAAGCAGATCGCCGTCTCTAACCAGGCAGACCCTGGACGGTCTAGGGCTAGAACTGAACTATGCCAAACAACTGTGTAAGAGTAAACATGCATAGGATGCTTACTCTTCTCTAGATAAACACACAGAACTGACAACAGCACAGCCTCAGTCAGCAGCAGCAGACACAACCCATTTCCCTTCCCCACACTCACAGGGTGCCACCAGCGCCAGAGGGAAAGCAGAGGAAGGGATCTGGAGGTGCCTGCCAGAACAGAAATGTTAAACAATTCTCCCTGCTCTAAAGTGTCCAAGCTGCTGCAGGCCTTACAAACACAGTCTTATTTACACAACTTTTCAAAACTTCCAGGTCCTCCTTTGTTCTAAAAAAGCAAGGCTGTTCTAAAAACATTTTCTGACTCAAATGACCCAAGGTCATGGACAACATCAGCTTCATTTAATACTGGAAATTCTTCCAGTAGCCTCTGAAAGGGCAACAAAAAACCCTCAAGTGGTTTGCACGTAAAGGAACTATTGAAGCCTGGTTTGCTACGGTCTTGCTACAAGCTACTTGTAAACTAAACTGCGTAAGACTTTCATGTGGATGGCTACAAAGAGGCAAATTGTGATTGAAGTTCTTTTCCCTTGTTTTGAGTGGCTGCCCTGATGCCCCTCAAATAGCATCTGCTCCCACCGCTGCCTTTCTTTTGGCCAGAGCACCAGCAGGGTCTCTCTGCAAAACCTGCTTACAGCTTAACTAAAGAGCCGTAGAAGATTCAGTACCTGCACGTTGCCATCCCTTTGTCAGCTCTGGTTAGCCTGTTCTCTAGCCTCAGAAGAGGGAACAGAAAAATTGCAAGTCTCACTTCTGTGGGAAACCAAGATTAAAATGGGCAGCCAGGACAGTTGTGAGATGCTGCCACCAACAGCAAGTCAGGATAGGGTTTGTCTTAAGTCCTATCTCCACCAGAGCAACCAATTATTTCAACATGGTTAGACGCTATGTTGAGACAGCGCAAACCTATTTATATTTCTGCCACCCATGCTTCTACTTGTGCTGTGCACAAACAGCTTTCAGCCTCCTCAAACACCAGCTGAGGGCTCTGAATAAATGCCACAGATCTGTTATGCCACGATGAAAAGGGAAGTTTAACAGTTTCAGAAACTCTTGTAGCAGCTTCTTTCAAGAAGCTATTACATCAGTAACGTGGACACAAAGTACAAAAGAAAAAAATTCTCATGCACTTCTGTAAATTGTGCAAATATTCAAATTAAACCAGAAGACACCTTACTTTGTTCGGAGAATTACTTTTTCCTCCACAGACAAATATGACACGTCACCTTGAAAATACGTCACATCATTAACACAGAACATTTTCAAGGTAAGAGAGGAAGAAAGAAAAAAAACCAGAGATACCATCAAGGCTCAAGGCAAAAGAACAAAATGAACAAAACTGAAGAGCAAGACCTCCTTGGAAGGAGAGTTTTAATTGTATAGCCTCTGCAGCAGGAAGGATGGGGGCTGAAGAGTATTTGAAATGGGACACACAGTTTTAATTGCATGGGCTTTTACTAAGTAGGTCTGCATCTGCTAAGTAGGTCTGTGTATTCTGTTGTGCAAAATAATAATAATAAAAAAAACACAACAGAAAAACAACACCCACAAGACAAACCCTCAAGACATAAGCACTTCAGCCTGCATAGGGTTTGGACACCTTCCCAGAATTCAGGTCACAAGCAAAGACTCTCATAAGGAATGAAGGGTGCCAGAGCAAACACTTCCATGCAACTGGTCTGTATTTGCCTGTCTAGCCAAAAATTAAATGATGCACTTTTTTCTTTTTATTGGCAAACACACAATACAAAAGTGCATACAGCAGATAGCAGCTTTACAAATTTCAATCTCTCACCCACTTTCATAAATATCATTGTAAGTCAACACTCAACTTAAACTTCATGTACACTTCATGTGTTTGTTGTATTAACTTAGGGAAAAACAAAACAACCTACTTTCTGGATTTGCTTTCAGACAAGTTCTCTGGAGAACAAAGCATCCTGAAGCCTGCTGAAGACAGTCAGTTGGATTTCCAGTGCAGTGACACTGATAAAAGGAGTTCACATCCAGTCTCAAACTATATCTAAACTCTGAAGTAGATGCACCCCATCCTGCAAAGGAAGTCAAGGGACTAGCAAGCTGCAGTTGCTAGACTTCAGCCTGGACGAGTATTTTAAGGGCCTGTCCATTATCAGCAACCATCTTCAAATCTCCAAGAGAACAGCAGCCAAAACGAAAGAGATTCACAGTTAATAATTACCCAACACACCGGTGTTTACAAGTGGGCTTGTTTAACAGATGTCTGGTCAGTGGTATTGATAAACATCATCTGAAAAGCATTTGTATGCAGCCAGGTATTGTTTTGTGACCTCTTCAGAAATCAGACGGGAAGGAAGAGCTTTAGAAGAACACACAAAACACAGAAGGTTGAATTGATGGTATCAGCTCACAGCCAGTCCTGCCAGTCCCGACAAAGAAAACAAAACAGGTGGTGGAAAAGAAGATGACATAAAAAAGCCCTCACACCTTTCCCCATACATAAGCTGCTCTCATAAACATCATTGTTTACAGCACAAACTCAAGGTTCCTTCCAGATCAGGTCACCATTTAATCGGGAAAGCTCCTAGCAACCCATTACCTTCAACACACACACCACCTCAATTTGGCCACCAGCCTTGTTGAGGATAACTACCCACAGCACCCAGTTTCCATGCAAACCTCTAGTTCCTTGTGGGAGCTCCCCAAGACATCTTTTTCCTTGCTGTTCAGCTCTTGACACTCCTCTCACCCAGGAAATGGGCCTAGCACCCTGCCTGCCCAGCTCCCCATACCGCTAACTGGAACATGGTGAACACCCAAACTACAGTCCTCCTCCCAGCCCTGTCATCCTTCACGCACACAGAAGATGACCCAGGGTTTGCTCCTTCTTTCCAGGCAGCTTGGTTGCACAGATGCCTCATCCCTCAGCCAGGTCTCCGCAACATTAGTCAAGCTTTGGTCCTTCAGCTCCTGCTGGTGCTACCCAGTCCTCTGGTACCTGTCCATACTTGTACCTTGCTTGTTTTAACAAAGTACCTGACAAAGATTCACACATTTGTAAGAGAAAGATCTAAGACAACAAGGAAGGGAGGGAATGTCTCATGTTTTGTACAATAAAAACAACCAAGTTAAAAAGCTAGATCTAATCTGTCAAATAATGAGGTATCATTTTATGCATGTTGTTATGAACTTGGTGCTTTTCCTACATTAACAGCATACACAGCTCTGCTATTTACCATGATCTTTACTATACTAGTGCCTTATTCATCTGTCTCCTGTCCTGTTTTTAATCATTGGCCTTGTGGGCAAGAAGAAGGGGAGGAGGAAAGGGTGAAAACATGGTGACATTGCCTTCCAGTTTGTCCAGAAGCTTATCAGATACTGCTCTCCCTCTTTGAAATGAGTAAAATAAATTATTAAACAGTCAGGAGTTAAGATGTTGAAATGTTCCCATTTTGTGATTAGAGAAAGGCAGGAGTGTGAACAGTCCAGCCTTCTCTCCTTCGAGTATTCCAATGGCAGACCAGGACCTCCTGCCAAGAGGAGCTCCTGCTTCTCTTGCTGCGGCTTCTTTTGCCCATGTCTTCCAGCCAGTAAAAGACATATTTTCCCTTTTGAGTAGTCATGGTGTCCAAAACCCTGCCTGTATTTACACTTGTGAAAACAGCAGTAATGGTCACACCATAACGAATAAAGCGCAAAATAAGAAAGCAAAATCATGGCACAGGGCTGATTACTGCAGGAACTAGCACAGGCAGATAGTTTCAGCTTTGAAACTTTTTTTGAAGGAGCATGAAAATTAGCATTGATGATTCATAAATCCCTTCCAAGCTTCTCTGAAAACTGACAAGCAAGGGAACTTACCTGCAGGCAACCAAAGGACTAAGACTCAATTTCCACTACCAAGCACAAGGTCATGAAAATGTACAGACACTCTGAGCAGAGCAAACGGGGAACAAAGCAAGTGCTGCCCAGGGAAGTATGTCCTGGTACATGTCTGAAAGAGAATGGGATCCAATTCCAGCTCAGAGTTTCAGCAGGGCCTCCCCGCCATATTTCAACCTTTTTCATTCGCCGTTGTTGAGATCAGATCAAAGTTTGGATTTCTCTGGGAGGGTGGTGGTGAAGTTCTTTTGGCAGCATAAAGTGAGTGGACAGGAAAGAATGAGAAACGATCTCTGGAAGTACCTTAAAGGAAAAAAACCCAAAAAAGCAGTTCCTTCCCACATCCAGGGAAAGGTACCATGTTTCTAATGATTGCACTTAGCACACTGTAATGCTCATAACTACAAGATAATGTAATACCAACACCAGTGGTGACAATACTGCTGCTTCTTCTTCTAATCCTTATTAGAATACATACTCTGCTGCCTTTTGCTCATGAAAATCACTGCCCAAATGTGAAACGCCTTCAGAAAGGCATTATTCCCCCCCCGCCATATCTTCCAGATCTCTCTCAGAAGATAAAACATATAGGCTACTACTTGTAAAAAGTGGTTAAATCCAGACACACAGCACAGAGCTCCCACCTTGAATTCTGCAACAAGTTTTTGCAACTACAGAGTGGTAAAAGCTGTATTACGTATCCCAAGATTTTTCCAGCATTGGCCATAAGGGCCTAGCTAAAACCAAACTCAGTTTAATAAAGGACCCTTGATTAAAATTCAGGGGGGCTGGGGAGGTGGGGAGGAAAGGGGGGTGGACAAGCAAAGAATTAAAAAATAAATTAAAAAAACCAAGACTATCATACCAGCATCCTTACCATGTGCTTCACACCAAGCTGCTTCAGGAGCTGTTTGGAGCTTAAATCACTAATAAGCCTGACATCAACTTCGCCGGTTACAGGAAAAACCATTATGGTTATGACTTCCCCCCCCAATAACAGGTTATTTTTACAGAACGTGACATTTTATCACCTTATAAAGGTGAACACCTACAATGGTCTATTATTTCACAACTCAGAGCTACATCATATTCCAGTGGTAACTTAATAAATGCCGCAGGGAGGAAATAACCAAATATCTCAAATATGCTTTGAAGAATATTTGGGGTCTATATTTAGGGGTGGGGAAAGATGTGCCTTTTAATTATTTTTTAATTAAATCAACTATGAGTTTTAAAGTTCAGAGCATTAGAAACTGCTTTGATGTTTCACTTCACATAGTATCAATCTTTTAGCACAGTATAAACAATCGTGTTCCCCCATCTTGAGATAAGCTTCACATCATGTGAACACGTAACTGAATCAAAAGCAGCTGTCAACTTAGACAAACACATCAACTCTATCCATAAACCAAAGTAACTTGCAATACAACCCTACTTATCATTTTTGCCCGTGACTGGGCAAATGCATGCTGTAAGCAAAAGACATTTTAAAAGATACCAAAGGTATTTTGTAACTTCTGTTAATAATCTGTAACCTATCTAAATCCTTTGACGTTCATACTAAGGTATGTCTTATCATAGGAGCAGCAGTGGAACAATAGTTCAAATATCCAAAACACCTAAAGTTTGAAAAACCATCACAGCAAACTCTTCTTTGCTAAAAGAGTTCCTGAAGCTTCCCCCACAAATGGAACGACCCTCCCAGGGTAGCATACTGAGAGAAGAAAATTAATTCCTTCCTAGTGTCCGAAGGACAGAGTTGATTTTCTTCTTAGTTGCTGTCTCAGTGCTGTGTTTTGGATTCAGCGAGAGAATAATGCTTATAATACACTGATGTTTTAGTTGTTGCTAAGCAGAGCTTATCCTATGTTGGGGATTTTTCAGTTTCCCATGTTCTGCCAGTGAGCAGGTGCACAAGAAGCTGGGAGGGAGCATGGCCAGGACAGCTGACCCAAACTAGCCAAAGGGATATTCCAGACCACAGAGCATTACGCGCAGTACATGAACTGGAGGACGGTTGGCTGGAAGGGGGAGATCACTGCTCATACATCAGCCAGCGAGGGGGTGGTGAGCAACTGCACTGTGCATCACTTGCCTTTTCCTGGGGTTTATGTCTCTTTTCATCATCCTTTTCATTATTATTATATTTTTATTATTGTTATAATGATATTTTATTTTTGCGATTAAACCATTCTTATGTCAACCCACAAGTTTTACTTTTGTTTCAGTTCTCCTCCCCATTGCATTGGGAGGGAGGAGGAGTAAGCAAGCGGCTATGTGGTGCTAGTTGTGGTGCTCGGGTGCTGGCTGGGGTTAAACCACAACACCCAGGATTTAGCTCAGCAGGTGCAACACTCCTCCCAAAAGCTTCCATGCCCACTGCTGCCATGGGGGACAGAATAAGAGCAACTGGAGAGTCAAGGACAAGAGGGTGTTGTCAGTAAGTTCACCAAAAACATACTTTATGAGTTCATCTCAGGCACAGGTGAGCCCAAAGCAGGTTTTTTGGTGACATAACACAGGATTAACCTCCCAGGAGCCTCAATGCAGTTCGGTGGCCAAAGCGATCTGCACTGCACAACACCACCTGCTGTGTTGCAAACCAGTTTGACTTTCTGACAGCTGGGCACTTCTATAGGGATATTCTTTTACAAACAGTTCCATTCTTAATCAGAACTTGAGAAAGATCTACAGCAGGAATTTTCTGTGTTTTATAACAAACCTGCCATCACAGTATCAAGGCAGCCACAAATCCCCTAAAGGATTAATAAACCAAAGTGGGAATCCTGATGAAATATGCCCCACTAGCAACAGAACCACCTTGATTTGACAACTATTGACTTAAGCAGCATCACCAGTTCCCCTCCTCACCTAAATACTCAGCATTTATTTGGGATAATGTTAGGTATGCTGTGATTAGGTCTAAGATGTAGGAACTGTCTATGTTGTGTGCTGCCTAACTGGCACCCAACCGAATCCAGAATATAAAAATACACACAGGAATTGTCGGATCCATTGTACAGAAGATCAAGAATTCTGACCAGAGTGACAAAAAAACAGAAAACCCACAGACAAATCCACCTCCTAAAGCTCCCCTGGACACAGGCTTGAAATAGCAACGAGGGCATTCTCCCGATTCTTCTGCTCTTTCTTAACAGAGTCTACTGAGTATTTTCTCAAGAACAGAGTTGCAACTTCCAGCAGGGAATTAAAAATCTTGTGGAAGATATCTTCTTTAGTATACTTTAATTAAAACACAATGGGTTTAGTTAAGTTGAATTATATTTTGCCAACATTATACTTTTTTTAAAAGCAGTAAAAATACCTCCTAGGCAAGCAAGGGACCAATGAAAAGTTCAAAGAAGTGGATCACATGGTCAGCTGAACACTAATACCATTTTTCAAATTTTATGAAAACAAACTTGTTCCCATGAAGGCCAAGTCAGACCCCAAAGCAATACTTTGCCACTAATATAAAGAATGTTGAAAGAAGGTATTTAGATTTGTCAGCAATCCTGACACAGCAGTACAAGTCAGTCTCAGATTAAAACGAGAAGGGAAAGTAATTTATACCCAAAGAATAAAACAGGTTCTCACTTGGCCAGGACCTTTAAGGAAAAAAGGAGGGAGGGAAAAAAATCCAATCTGTTCGGGAATAATACTTAACCATACTGTCAGTCATGGAGCCCAAAGAAACAAATTTAAGAATGGCAAATATTTATGTAAATTAAATCAACTTTAAATCAAATTAAAAATAAGGCAGTTGAAAAATAATGTGCTGATCCAATTCAGAGGTTTATCTGACTGACGTCCAGAAGCACTTGCTGTCTCCTCAGAGACCCATATATACGTGCAGTAGTCTCTTAATACTACAGTTAGTTAAAAGGTAACTATAGCAATTCAACAGTATTTTAAGAGTCACTTCTCCAAAGAAATAACTAAATTTTGTTAGCAAACACAAAAAGATAATTCAGTCTTTGAACTCTACCATGGCTCCACTCCATAAGAATATCTTATCTAGCTACTGAGAATCCACGTACTTAGATCCTGAGATCCACTTAGTGCACTTTCTGAGAGGAGCTAAATGGTTTTCATTATAGAAAGAGTGAATTAAGACTCCTGTCATTAGTTATCAGACCACACTGCAGATTCTTTGAAGGGCCAAAAGGTGTTCTCTTAATTCAACAACTAAAGAACCACTGAATATCAAGTTCAATACTTCCAGGATGTGGTTTATTTTAACTTGACCTTCTAACTCATGGAAAAAACTGCAAACTGCCCTTAGTGTTAGATTTTACTAGCTCAAAAGATTTAGAAATAATTCTAAATAAAGAAAGCAATATTTCAGAGTTACAAGGCTTACAGCAGGACAGGTATAATGCTTTTTCTTCCTTCTTTCAGACAGAACTCCTGAAAGACAAAGTCACAAATCAACTCCTCAGTTCAACTGAGACTTCTACCATGACTCGTATGCAAGCAGGATCATTTGCTCCAGTATGCTCTCAGCAGCAGGTAAGCATTCCTATTTACCATCCTGCAATAGATGGTGCAAGTCTTCTACACAAAGATTCCTTTGTTATCTTCCTCCTCTATTCCTTAATTATCAAATATGAAAGCAACATCTACTTCAAGCCTTCTTCTGCCAGGTCCATGCCTCGTGAAGAGTTAAGGATTTCAGCAGTTTTCAGGAGCAACACCTATTGAGGCATTTACCCCTGTACTACAACATGAAACAAGAGCCATCACTTAGGTCTAGTTTTTGGATCACAGGTACTCCTGATGCTGAAAATGGGGAGCCCATGCATTTGACAGGATTAAGATGAACTTTTCTCCTGTTCATACTTCTGTTCCTTGGTCATTGCTACTTAGGCTGAACAGTCTAGCCTGACAGATGCAGAAATGCTTCTGCAGAAACCGTCTCTCCTCACTGCTTTTCAAAGTTAAACACACATGCACATTAACAAAAAAAAAAAAAAGGATTTGATTGGTCTTCTAAAGTCACTATCAATCTGGGTAGTTGGGGGATCAGCTCCTGCAGCTGGCTACAGCACATCCGCTTTGCACTTTAGGCACAGATCACTTGCCACATGGTAAATTTTTTACTACTAGCAAGCCAACCAGAGGCACAAACCAGACAATTATATTTTTCAATTATATTTTTTACCCTTTAGTTCATAAAGGGTAATACAAGATGCCTGTCTATGCCTACACAGCATAATCTTTGCACACGTCAAAAACATTAAAAAAAAGTAATACAGTAGTTCAAATTACATCTGTTGTGAAAAAAAACTTCACTCTTATGCTGACCTCACAACATCACTGAGCCTTGAACTTACTAATTTCAGACATTCGGGGACACGATGCAGGTCAATTCTCCCATTATGCAGCACACAATCCCCACATTCTTAATCTTTTAAGCAATGCCAAAGAACATGCCAGTTTCTGTACACGTAAGCACTACGAGCCATGCTGAAATCCTTAGTGCAGTTGGCAATTAATACAGCTTTACCAGATGATTCTCAGATGAACCATGCAGGTATTTTGCAATGAAATGAGTAGCTCTGAACTTGAAAACTTCCCTAATCTTGGTTTAGGAATCTGTAAGTGAACACACTAAATCAAGCTGCTAGTGGGCCAAACAGCAAGGTGAGAAGGTTTCAGAATGTGAGAATTCTTCGGAAGAGAGCAACACACACACACACACAAAAAAGCTCTAAATAAAACACCTGAAATCAACTCTTCCAAGTTTACAAGCTAGTGTGATCCCAGGCACAACTATGTATAAGAAGTCCCAGAGAGAGTCCTCTTCAACAGAGATTATTGGCCATCAAAAATGGCTTTAAACTACTCTTGCATCATTAACAAATATGATCTATCCCTAACTTTTATTCAGGGGGACAAGCCAAATCATGGGATCGCTGCTTCAGTGAAAATAAGATTAATCACACCATTATTTAGCAAACTATCATCATCAGTTAGAGCAGAACTCAATCTTCAGTTTTTACTGAAGTTTTCAGGCTTTAGAGAAACCATAAGGATTGGATACTGCACACAGAAGATACAAGGACTGTGCGCTGTGTACAGCATAGCTAGACTTTCTACCTGTGCACTCAATCACACCTCAGATCAGTTAGGAGACAGAAGACAAGCAGTCCTAATTATGGACAACAGGGATAACTATAAAAGATTACAGACAACTGCCTTTGTAATTTGCCCCTACTGTATTATTGTATATAATTTCTAAAAGAAACACACTTGCAAACAGCATTTTCAACAATTACTTAGTGGGTAAAGAGGGAGACAGAGTAGTTGACAAGCAGCACACCAAGTACTCCTGCATACTCACATTAACACATTAACTTCCACCGAGGCACATGAACCACGGCTGCTTTTACTATTATTTTTGCACACCATAGATTCCTCTGTATACAGAAACACAAATTCCTCTCCAGCACACACACAGATGAGTAACTAGAAAGTGATCTTAATTGCTACATAAATCACATATGGCTACTTAGCATAGCCAAATACATGTCTGCATAGAAAGCGCTCTCCTCAAAACTGTCTACAGTATTTCACCAATCTCGCAAAGGAGCAAGGGTGCCAAAAAAACAGAAGGAAAGCAGCAATTACTCATCCCAAGTCAACTCATACCTACCTAAAGAAATGCATGGGCTGCGCTACAGGCACCTAAACGCATAAAAATGCTTGACAATAGTGTAATCAGGTAAGTACTGCACCAAAGCCAGAGGGGACAACAGCATGCTGTGCTAGCTTGTCCCACCAAGGCAAGCCCCACTTCAGTCTGTGGGACATGCTGGTTTTAAAACCCTTCCTGAATGTTGATTTCAAAAGGTACAGATCTGTGTGTGAGGTTTTTTTTTATTTAATGCACACATATGTAGGCATCTGTAGATAAAACCCCTTACTATTTCTACCTGGGGGGAAACTGCAGTACATATTAAACAGCCTGGGCCAGCATGCTGCCTGCCCAAGTTCCCAGGGCCTTAGATGTCTGTCCTTGAGGAGAGATAACAACAGAGACCTGTCACTCTCACTTCTCTCTTCCTGACGCTCGCATTGCTTGTCTTGACTCACAAGTACACTGTCACAGTCAAATGCTGCATTACAGATCTACTACTTTAACTAAAATCCTCTGTTAATCACTTTATTTGAAACTGTTAATCCAGTGCCAGTGCTGCTAGATTTTTACACAAGGGACAAACTGCTGCATCAGTTTTCACTTCATTTTTTCTTTGTAATTTTGTTCTTGCAGTGGCTAAATATTTGCCAATGAGAACCTCTTCCAAAATGGCTATTCTGATACTGTTCTTACACACAGGTCTACAGGTGAAATAAAAGATCATGAAAATGGGGTACCTAATTCTCTCCTTTCTTAAGTAACTGATTTGTTTTCCTTAAATCTCTTTAGTGTATTCAGATGATCCTGAGCTCAGTTACTCTGCAGATCACTTCCCCAAATTCATTGGACCCTTCAGTTAAAAAAACCCTTGTGTCTGCATCGCTATTCACATGTGCCTGAAAGAGCCCAGATCTAAATGGTTTGGACCATAAGGCTGTAAGTACCCAATATTTTCTGACTTCTGAAAGCCCAAAGCTCCAGCAGTTCTGACCTTCTGCCTCTGCACTTAAAGCCACAGGATTATCCCAACTCAGTTACATCACTTGAATCACAAAACACCCACACATACTAGGTACTCCTGATCTTACCAGTGAGAAACTCAGTTACTGTACTCCCAACATTCAGAGAGGCAAATTAGTCTTTTTTTTTTTTTTCCAAATAAAAGGAAAAAAATAATCCAGTGTTCATCTGGTAATATTCAAACAAATATCAGTAACAAAGCTACTAACACATTGATGGGCCTTCAAAAGAGAAGCAACTGCCTGAGATGAACCTCATAAAAGATTAATACAATAGACTAAAGAAAAAAGTGGAAGAAGTCAGTAACCTAGTCTGACTCCTACCTGCCACTGTTGCTGCACTCATGACACTTAAAATAAATTGCTTAATGTAACAGCACTCGTGAGATGCTTTAATGACATGAACTCTTCTTGGGACAGTACATTAATCCATAATGTCTCCTAAACTTGTTTCTTACATTTTTGTGTGCTGGTAGTTAGCATTTCATAGTTAAATCCCTAAAATTTAAACTGATGATTCTAAGAACCAACTGCAACGATAAACCAGTGTACAGCAGTCAGTGTCCTTTGGAGAGGATAAATCACATCTCACCTCCAGAGGCTGTCAGACAACACAAGGGGACTCTGAATTCACCCCAAAACGGCCGCCATCCTCCTCCAAGCTACTGACACACACACGCCACATCAAGGCAGAAGCAAAAAATAAGGACCACCGGTTTATTCCACAGCGATGTGAGCTTAAAATAGACACAATCTCTGACCCGCTCATTCCTTCAACTCTTAACTTGCAAGTATTTTAGTTGTGACAATGTTTATCCCATAATATTCACTGACTGCCAAATGGATTTAAAAAAAAAAAAAGAGAAAGAAAAAAGAAGTAAGAATGAAACATTAGTGGATATTTTTAGTCTTTTTTTTTTTTTTTTTAAATAAGTTTCATGACTACTTGTCAAACACAAACCAAAACTTTTTGGCTCCAAAGCAAGCCTATAATTAGAAACCTCATTTGTTCTGATAGTCAGGAGAGCCGTTTTCCCTAGGGAATGTTACAGAAAGGAAACCCAGGAAGAGTTGTAATGGCCAAACAATGTGAAACTTACTAATAACGGATACTGGTAACACAAAGCCTTCTCACTAGACTTAAGCAGTTAAAAATCGCGTTTCACCCCCAGAAACCGTTTTCTTCCCAAATAAAATGTTTTGGGTTTTTTTTTGTCTCCCTCTCAATGAAATGCCTCAACCTACCATGCAAATTCACATGGAACGGACCTAAAAAAGGGCTTCTTCACACAGAAATTTGTCTACTTTTTCCACACTTACACCAGCTCAAACATTAAAAAGCCAAAATTTCTACACCCTTCCCTGCAAGACTCTTCTTTCAAGGTGGAAGGAGAGACAGCTGGTTACCCTACCAGGACTAGCTAGGGATGAGACTTTCACTCCTGCCTTTTGCCTCTCCCCCTTCATACCTCCTCTGCTCTTTTATATCCGCTTCCCATTTCCAGCTTTTTTACAAATTTCCTTTCCCATCCCTATTACTACACCTGCAAATTCCACTGACACGGAAAAGGCAGCCACAAAAACAATGTCACGGCAGGGGGCACTGGGTGTGGGGGTGGGAAGGAACTAAGACAGCGAGTCTGAAAGAGTGAAGACCAAGACCAGTAAGTGGAAAAGAGAGGGAGAAACCAGACTGCAGATGAGGACAGACCAGTGTTGACAATGAGGGAAGAAGCGCATTCTTGGGTGCAGGTGGAAAGCATGCATTTCTGGAAACTGCCAACAGAAGCAACTGCATTTTTCTTGCAAGCACTTTTACAGAGCCCTGTATGAAGCAGTGAAAAACACAGCATAAACCCATGGTTTGTTTTGTTCTTGTTTTAAAAAGAAGAGCAGCATTCAAGCATCAAACTTCTATCTCCGAGCTATTTTGCATCATACATCAAGCAGAGAGCTGTCACATTTTGTGGGCAAGCTATTCAAGACTCAGATGCTGAATACAAGCTGCAGGATTTGCCCTCTTCTCACAGCAGGGATCCATGATCTTCACAGCACTTCCAGCTTCTGAAGCAGTGTTTCCCAAAGCAAGTGGTGCCCTCTCTCACAGATCCCTTACACCTAAGGGCAGAGAGACAGAGAGATCTTGCCCATAGCCTCTTCTCATGTTTCTAACCCTTACAGTTACAGTGGAAGGGGATGTCAAAATGCAGAGCAGGCAGAACCAAGCACAGAGAACTAACCCAGACACCAACCACAAGACTTGAAAAGCCATTGTCCATCAAGCTGCCCAAGATAGCAGCATTGTGAGGATTTAGATCAGCTCTGTGTTCAAAGTGTGAGAATGTGGGGAACCAACATGTAGAAGGGAAGCGCAGAAAACATACGGAGGAAGACGCAGACCCCTCCAACATATGGCAGGGCTTGCAGGAGCAGGCAGGACTGTTTTCACTTTTCCTAAAAGAATGGGGGTGGGCAGGCGGAAAGAGGGAGAGACAGGGGTCAGCTTTCAAAAGTTTGCAAAACATCTTAATTTGTTATTTTCTCTACAGGGAATGGACAATTTCCAAAGGCTCGATCACACAGAGGCACAGGTCTGATCTTGCAAAAGCCTATGCACATGGATAACTTCACCTCACATTAGTAGTCACATAGGCAGGACAAAAATATTTACAGTTCCTCCTTTTCATTTATTAAATGAGTCATTTCAAACATAAACCAGGGCCACACTGAGTTTAATCTAGCCCCCAACACTTCTCTTTTACAACAGCCACAGAAGACCCCTTAAATAATGCTAAACTTCCATGAGCAACACAGAATAAAGCAGCCTGCATTTTATGCACATTTACTCTCATAATAAAGTATTTATTGCTGAAGAAATTGCTTTGGGGCCACGTCTTGCCCCCAAAACATCATGCTGTCTCATACACTGTAATGGGTTTTATGCTGCAAATTTTTAGAAGTGGGGGAGAGAGGGGGAAGAGACAAACTTTTAACCTCCCTACTGAAGATGAGCCATCTTAGGCAAAGCCCAAACATACTATTACCACAAGGTTCTTACACCAGGAATGGTATTAATCCATTAATCCTGTCTTAGCTGAAGAAACTGAAGTAAGCCCATCCCTGCCCCATTAAAGGGAAGACAAAAATTCGCCCAGCTACTTAACTTCCTTTTTAACTTTTTTCTTTGCAAATCCATAACAAACCAGTTCAAATATGACTACTGAGTTTTTCGGCAGGCCCAGCTGCAAGCCAAACACTCTAGCCCATTTATCCCCTGCAAAAAAAGGGGGCAGAGGGAGCTAAGAGAGAGGGATAAAAGTAATTGCCAGCACTCAAGTCTTCTACGAGAAAAACACAAACACAAAAAACAAATAAAACCTGAACAAGCAAACCACGATGCAAAACTTGGTATCTGTGTAGTTGAGAAAGACACAGAAACAATAACAGCTCCTCTCCTCTCTTTGCTCAAGGGGACATAGTATGCATTTTTTCACTAAACCTCAAATACAAACTAAAAGTAACATCCTCATCCTTACAAAGGAGCTTATTATGATTGTTTTTGCTGGAAGGGGAAACTCACTCTTACTGGCCACATGACTGTTGAAATCTACATTCAGCATTGTTCGGGGATTATTTTTTTTTCTTTGTAACTACTCAGCACCTCAGAGCAACTGGTAACAGCATTATGGCTAGAAACATTTAGTTGAGGATTTCTGATGCTGCAGAGTCAGCAATACAGATGAATTTGTTCCAGGCTACTCAATACCTACTTAAATACATACCCTGCAACACCTCAATGCACTATTCTTTTGGGAAACACTGCTAGAGCACAATATCAAATTTTAGAGTTTGGGGTTTTTTTCCATCCTCCTTTGCTTAGAAATGTTAACATCCCATACAGTGAGTTACGTGTTTGCACAATTTACTACTTACACAACTAGCATTTAGTAAGGCACCTCATACAATAGCATTATAAAGACCATGAGTGCTTTTAGGATCTGAACTGAGACATGGCCCTTCTCACATCCCATGACACAGCAGCTACACAGCCTGACAGAAGCTTGGTATCTGTTCACACTGTACTGTCATGCCGTGGTCCTCCTCTGAAATGGCCAGGTGGCAGCCAGTGCTGACCAAATAGGTTAGCAGATGAAGT
The DNA here is from genome assembly GCA_013399075.1 of Chloroceryle aenea. NCBI lineage: Eukaryota > Metazoa > Chordata > Aves > Coraciiformes > Cerylidae > Chloroceryle > Chloroceryle aenea. Next base: position 118,572 of record VWZY01013422.1, on the reverse strand, counting down.
TCAGAGACACTCAGGACTTGACAACTTCCAGAGTCCCTCAGGTTAGTAGGGGGTTGAAACTCAAGATGGATGAGAAAAACATGACCCCTGAGAAGGGCTGCACTGAGAATCACCCTGGGGAAGCAGCCATGATCTGATAAAAAGCTGGTCCCAGCCTATTTGCACAAGGTGCCAGAGCTCAGGTGTAGGCAGAGGGTGTGCCCAGGCTCCCTGCCAAAGTTTGCAAAGGAAGCTAAAGCTCAAGAAAGCTCTGTGCACTTCCTTGAACAGGAGCAGGAGTTTCCTGAGGGGCAGTTAGAGGGCTTAAGTTTTAAGGAAATCACAAATGGGGCATAACAGATGGAGAACCTCGGAGAAACAGAAACCAGCATAGACTAGAGGAACGGCTGAAGGGCAATGAACAACGGGTCTTGACAAGCCCCACGGGTGGGCCAGAGGGCACCTGGAACAACCAAGCTTTGACAAGCAAGTTTATCACTGCTGCTATGGAGACCTAGTTACATCAACACTGAAGTCCAGTGGGGAAAAACCACAAAAAGTTTGTACAGAGAGGCACTGACGAGAGCAAAGCCACAGATGCTGGTGGGAGCAGGGGAGGAAGAGCTGAAGTAACAAGAACAGCTCACTAGCTTACAGCTTCCAAAGATACAAACCACCTCTAGGAGAAGATCCTGCACTTTGGGAAGAGGGGCTGGACTGCTTGGCTGAAGAAAGGTGATGTTTACCCTATACGGTTTAACGGCTGCCCTGGACCTGACAGGGACTGTCCCCTTCTGCATCTCTGACGGGAGATCTGCTCCTAGGAGAGGGACTGGTTTTAAGGCAAAACTTCCTCAGCACACCAACACGTCTCACTCTGCCTGCACCGCCTGTAGGTCGTCTCTACTCAAAGTTTAACGCTGACCACAAAAAGGGCTGTCTGGGGGTTTTTGCTTTGTTTTTAATCAGTCTTTCGCTTCAAAGCCCACTTGCAGTTGATTTTCTGAGCTTGAATGCTTAAACCAAGACACTTAAACACTTCTGAGGTCCCTTCTCTGCCAGCCGAACAGCTGAAGAGGCTGTCAGTCACCTCTGAAGTAGCTCCGAGAGGAATGAAGAGGCAGACCCCGCGTACCCCCGGGGAAACATGCCAGCAGAGCCGATAGCACGGTTACTCACCACAGNAGCAGGGCCGATAGCACGGTTACTCACCACAGAAGCATGTGATTTTTGATCACATCCTCAGCCCGACGGACTCCGGCGGGTCAGACGTGCAGTCTGGCTCCCTCAGCCCGGTTTCCGAGCGGTGCACCCCGGCGGGCTCTCTCTCCAGAGAGACAGACCCTCGGGCCGTGCAGGAGACGCGCTCGCAGCCCGGAGCGAGAAGGGAGACCTTTCCCGCCGCCTCTTCTCCGCTCCGACCCGGGCGGCTCCCGCGGGTCCTTCCCCGTGGGGGAGGGGGTGGCGGACACGTGGAGGACGAGGCCGGAGCGAGGCAGGCGGCCCG